>RJVU01051590.1:547199-573789 GCA_003731715.1 Anabarilius grahami | reverse complement strand
ACGTATATGTCGATGGTTTTTGATCAATAATCACCCGATAAATGAAATGGCACATCCTTACCTTTGTAGTTATGGTTAAAAAAAGTAAATTAGGTTGTTTTTTAATTATGTTAAAAATGCGGTTGAATTTGTGCTGTTCCTGTATTTTTCTGTTCACTGGGTTGTTCACCATTATTTTCCTTTGCTCATGCCTCAGGGAATGGGAGAACCTGTGAGTACACTTTCAAGATAACACTAATGCTACTTCCTTCAGATTATTTTAAAAACGTGGCACACTTGATTATCACATATGAATGTACACTTCATATCTCTCTGATAAGCAGAAATGTGCTAAAAATGTAGTCATGTAAGAAATCTCACATTCACAAAAAAGTCTTTGCAGTGCTCTTCCTATGATGTTTAATACAGGAATCAGTCGAATGTCAGGCGCATGCACCATGCACAGAAGCTCAACGAGGTCATCGTGAAGAAGTCACAAGAAGCGAAACTAGTCCTACTAAACATGCCTGGACCTCCTAGGAACCGCACTGGAGAAGAGAACTGTATCCTTTTTTCCTCTAAAAAAAAGCATCTGTTTATCTGACTTAAAACTTTTTTACAGTGAAGCTACTTGTATGACAGTGCTGCTTTCATGTTAATGTCAAAGTTTGCCTCTTAACTTCTGACACACAGACATGGAGTTCCTCGAGGTCCTGACTGAAGGTCTCAACAGGGTCCTGCTCGTGCGTGGAGGTGGACGTGAGGTCATTACCATCTACTCTTGAGGGGCTCAGCTCAACCACCAAATATTCCTCACCTCTTGTCCCTCACTGCATAAATGGAACGTCCCAGTAACCCCTACCTACACCATGAGCAATAAAGCCCCAGCACATATCAGATGACTTTGCACTACATAGTCTAAAAAGACACCAGCTTAGTAGATGTCACTTCTTCCACATTATTATTAAGTTTAATCCTTCAATCATTCAGTCAATCTATATTCCTCTTATTGGCCTCATTTTCACCTCAAAAACTCAATAGCTTACATCACACATAGATCAGTAAATGATCAAGTTGGTTTTTATTACGACATTCTTACTAATTTCCAAAACCACATGTTCTCCAGTGACACCTGACCAAATACTCTGATCCATCTAAACTTTATCTAATATTATATATACCTTAACAAAATACTTTTAAGGGGCAGTCACACTAGATTTTAAGCATGCGAAACAACAATTTTATGTTTATTTATTTTGTGTGAACCTCACAAACAGTCCATTTTAAATGTTGAAAGGTTTTCAGTGAGCATTACAAACCATCCAGCTTCTTTTAAATTTGTATGTAAACTTCAGAAGTTTGGGGTCGATAAGGTTTTTTAATGTTTTTGAAAGAAGTCTCTTAGGCTGCATAGTGTATTCAATAAAAACAGTGAAATATTATTACAATTTAAAATGTTCAGTTTAAAATGTAATTTATTCAGTGTCACATGATCCTTCAGAAATAATTTTTAAATGCCGATTTACTGCTTATCATCAATGTTGAAAACATTATTTGTGGAAACCGTGATACATTTAAAAATGCATGTAATACATGTAAAAGTCACTTTTGTTTAATTTAATGTGTCCTTCCTAAATAAAAGTATTAATTTCTTTTTAAAAAAGCCTTACCAACCCCAAACGTTTGAATGGTACTGTATACGGATGATGAAAAATTCCCAAACTGAAAGTTTCCTCCACATTTTAATATGAATATGACATTTAAATCAAACCATTTTATTGCTATTTTTGAATAGGCAGCTCAAACTATTCGAATTTGTCGAAAGAAGTATATACACAAGTCTGCGTTCTTCCGTGTTTGTTTACATATGAATGTACAGTAAGTGAATGAAACTCAAAATCTAGTGTGACTGCCCCTGTAGGCTTTATATTTTGTTCCTATACTGTCACTCCATTGTGTTACTGTTCACCATAGGGTAAATAGAGCGGAATCTTTCTTTGTTGAAAACAAGTCTTCCAGTGTACCACGTAATTGTCTGAGGTGTGTTTTTACACCAAGGACAGAATTGACCAGGGTTTAATGTGAGCCAGTGTTTAATGTAAGCACTGCTGGATCAATGACTATCAGTTTTGCCCTTGACCATCTGCATGTCCTCTGACTACATCAGCCTTTTAAGAGTCATATACTGTACGATTTGAGAGGGCTGGACCGCTTGTGTGTGTGTGTGTGTGTGTGTGTTTGTACTGGAGTAGATTTAAAGGGGTTTTATAATATTGGAAGGGTTGATGGATATGTTTCTTTCACAAATATGTTCACTTGATCCATAAAATGGAAAAATATCATCAGCAGACATGAATTATATTGCTCAGTCACACACGTGTACATACTGTGGAGAGTCTAAACAGAACTGCTGTATAATTGAAAACCCATATACAGTTCAAATATTCCATAAAGATATAATCCTGAATAATCTCATTTAATAGTAGAATTACATATATATCTTAAGGGAATGTAAATAGAAAAGAATTAGTATTTATATTTCAAATATTTATTTACAAAGAAGATTATTTATTCATTCAGCAATTTTCGATTGATTGTAATCATGGAAAAACATGGTATTCAAGTACATCTCTTGCCAAATCACAAAATATAAATCGTGCCATATGAGAGGAAAAACATTTTTAAAAAACCGAACCAATCTTTGCATTTTCATATAGAAAAGGACAGTGCTGGGTCACGGCATCAAAACATATCATGTGTCTGATATTACCAGTTGCAGATGCAGTTTTATTCTAATGAAATCATCCTTTTTCACCTAAATCAAATGAGAGAACAAAAGCATATTTTAACTGCATAGCATTTTAAAATCATGTCTAATGTTTGTCATGAATGTCTGACATCTTCGTTTATTTTTACATTTGTAAAGACGACACTAATTTGCTACATTTAAGCAGCATCTGTGAGCGACTGATGCGGACTGTTCAATTCACGAGCACGAGCATATTATTTAGTTCATGTGTGGTAGAAATAGAAAATATTAAAAACATTTATCTAAAGAACTATTTTATTTTTTTGTAAAATTGCAACGATGAAAAAAAGGAATATATTAGATTACTAAATAGACTAGTAAATTATCGTCTTGTGTAACTGTGAGACTTAAAAAGGAAAATAACTAAATGTATGTTTTAAACTTTAAAATCGACTTGTGCTGAGGTTGCTGCTACCTTCATTAAAATGTAAATATATATTGCACTCCCCCAAAACATGACTAAAAAAAAAGACAGAAAAAAAATCAATATTTATAGATGTTTTTTTGCATTTAAATCGAAAGTGTATTTACATTCAGACGCCCAAATGAGTTGTGAATAATTTTCACAAATGTTTTACAGGGTTTTGAGGACTACAACTCAAAGACAGGCAAAATGACTCAGATCGCCAGTCTGTCCTTATACTATTCAAGCATACCTCATCTTTCCTCATATGTGGTCATGTCAAAGTTCACACTTGTAGTAGAAAGGTAGTGTGTAAAGGTTGTGGTCTATAAGTTCATAGAAGTGATCTATTAGTATTCTAGTTATGCTCAACTGATCTTTTTTATCCAAAACAAAAATTGCAAAGTATGTAATAAGTGCTAACTATCATAATTCTTCCAAGTTTATTGCTTATGTACTAAAATGGTAATCTTATCTGAAGGAACTTTTGCATTGCTGTACCGTATATGTTAGAATTTACAACACAAAAGACGAGTTTGGCTTCTTTGGAGTCCTATGCAATTACAGTTTAGCAAGTTCTTTGAGGATCTAAAATTACTTTCTACTGAATTGTTTATAGTGGTATAGGTATTGAAATCAGAGCTTCCGTATCTGCCAGGGTGACTTGCAGTTTTAGGAGAACTTTCCACATTATTTAAAATCATGCAAAGAAAAACATGCTGGGACAATGTCGCGATTAAGCCATATTGGCTGTTGGATAACAGAGGTTTCACTCTGCAGATGACAATGATGTCTGAAGTCCCGTTCATCATGAAGTATAGAATATCTGAATTGAATTCACATTGATGCAAAGGGCTTTTCGATATCATTTTATCAGATTCGTCTTATCCTCCCCAAGGCTGAAGACATAAAGAAGTGTCATAAACCTTGTGTTGTATAGCATGTCGTTCCTTATCTTCCCGTGAAAGGGGCGGTAAACTCAAAGTCACCCCAAATTGGCCAAAGCATAACTAGAAATAAGCACTGTGAAAATTCAAAGTTTCTTTCTCACATATTTACATTCTATCACATTTGTTGGTATTTTTATTCTTATTTCACGTCCTCGCTGTGGAGCACTGTTGTAGGGAACCTGAAGTAAACACCTTTAGGGCTGGTTCACACAGAACACGCATTTGCTTTTAAGAAGAACACGAGATGCAGGTCAGTGGAGCAGAAAAAAGGTCTAGTGAGAATAACTTATTTTAACTTTTTTAGAATGCTGCGACATGCATGAGATTCTGCAAAAGACACGAGTGAAACTGTCAAACACATCCATCTAGCGCATGTTTACATATAAAGACAATGGAAAAGTAGCACGGTGAAATGGAAAAAATGCATTCTGTGTGAATGGCCCCTTGGGGTCGGTTTACACAGAACGTGTTTTTGCTGTTAAAAATGCGAGACGCAGGTCAGTAGAATGAAAAAAAAAGCGTAAGGTCTAGAGATGCGTTTTAACTAATTTTAATTTGAGCGCCGCGTATTTAAAATGCTGTGTCATGCTCAAGACGTTGCAAAAGATGCGAGACACAAGCGCAACGGTTAAAAACGTTTGTCTAGTACGTGTTTACATTGAAAAATAATGGAAAAGTAGAGCAGTGGAATGGAAAAAACTTATTCTGTGTGAATGTGCCCTTATGCTGTATTCACAAGGGCAGTCGGCATCAACGCTTGACGGAGGGCGTGTCTGAAGCTTGGTGCTGATGTGACGTCATAGTGACAACAGCCAATCACATTACTTTCCGGTGTTACATAAACGCAATTGGCTAGAGACTGCTCTAGGGTATTTGCATATGGCGATCTGATTGGCTGATGCCTGCATTGGCGCTTGAAAAGTTCGGAAATTTTCAACTTCTGCCACGAGTGAAGCGACGCTACGGAACCCACAATTCCGTAATTCAAGTAAATGAGAAGCGCTGACGCCGACGCCCCATGTGAATGCAGCGTTAGAATGCATATAGATGAATCATAATGTTTTTTATGCAACGTTGGCGTGTAACTATCCTGCAACAATGGTATAGACTCCAACAATCCAGAAGTAAAATTCATTTTCTCCATAGGGAAATTGATTTTAACGATAACTTGTAATCCTTTAAAGACAGCTTACTGTGATATATGAGGTTGTTAATTGAACTAGTTAATTGAATTAGTTTTAAAATAATCGTGTTTAACAGTGGCATTTGTGGTGAAAAACTACATTACCCATGATGCTGTACAGAAAATTCCACCAATCAGAGAGTCGAAACAACCCCACCCACTCCCATTAGGCACTGCTCATGATGGAATCAAGTCAGTTTCCCTACACTCTCAAAATATTCAAATATTTCAATATATATTAAATATATTATAGATTTAAATATTTCTCCATTGTTTTTAATTTGATTATGCTGTTTGCAATGCTTCATGGGATTGTAGTTCTTTTCCTCACTAAAGCCGTTAAGTACACAGTCTTTTGTATTTTTATCCGATTTTAAAATACTTTTTTGCTTCCAACCAAAGCTTGTAATGTTATGATTAACCTCGTATCTGGTTGGCTTGGCTCATAATGCTTTAACAAAGACTTTTTTTAAAATCACTATGGGAAAAATGAATGGAAAAAATACTTCAGGAACCAACGGCTCTGACAAAGTGGCGGCAGATGTTGCGCTCTATACTGGTATAATGCAGTTTACTAGTCGACTAACAGGGCTTATAAAATAACCAGCGAATTGAATTTGAAATTGCAGGTGTTTCAGAATGTGCTAATGATTATTTCAGAGTGACTGCTGAAGCGGCGTGTATGGAAATGTGTTCAAATGCAATATTGAGAATGCTGACTCATATAGAATGGCTGTTTAGCCAGATTGATGAAGTTAATCAATGGGAAGAGAAGTTGCAACAGTTGATTTATCCAGTGTTTTGGGGATATACCAGACAGAAGGGGCTTTGCAAGTTACTTTAGATTACAGAAGTTATTCATCATTCATTCAGTGCTCCTGATACCCGTTTCAGCATGTTGGTGTTTTAACCGAAAATCTCCAGCCCTTACTTTCAATTTTTTAGCACTGATTCTGATTTTCTAATGACAGCGTACATCTTCTGATGCTTCTGAAACTTTCCCAACAGTGTGTGCAAGAGCGTTTCTACACAGCTGACATTTCTACTTTCTCCATAGGAGGGCAGTTTGACACTTTTTTGTATGGTAGTCAGTGTAGATCCAAAGACAGTGATCTTGATTAGTGATGTGCTTTATGTTTTCTGCTTCGGTTCTCACAAGGAGTCAAAGTGGTGCGTGTTTGTGAGCGTGACTGTAACGGGGAAAAGGTGGAGTGTTTCTGTTTCTTTACGTATATGACTCTGTGACATATCACTATTGGAAAAAGAGAGGTTAAACCGTGGCAGTTGCTTTTGTAAATATATGACACATTATAGTTATCTTAGCCTAGATGTTTAATTTGTGTGTCCATGCAAGTTTAATATTTTAAAAATAAATAGAACATTGTGTCTCAATTGTGTTATATGAAAATATATTTAAACTAGATATCTTAAATTATTGTTTTATCTTGTCAAAAGCTTCTATGTTCTATGAATAATGGTTTCTCTGGACCATTTTATAGACTTGTCTGCACAAAATGCAATAAAGTTCAAGTCATTTATTACAACTATTTTTGTGTTTTCATTTGTAAGCGAAATAAATCATTGGTTGTTTATTCTAATGTACATTATGATGTGGAGTCTTGAGTCAGAGTTTTCTTCTCAGAAATGTAATGTTTTTATTAAAACATATTTAATTCAGGATAACAGAGGGACTGTCCTCAACTTAAAACTAAATAAATAATCAAATTTCATTTGATGTATGTTTCTCAGACCCATTTTTTTATATTTGCTTTATTCTGTTTCTTAGTCGAATAAAAGAACATGAGGATGACACACTGAACTGATATAAATAACTGGCCCTTTTCCTATTATCTAATTTCAGTACGCAGTGTGCGATGCTGTTGTATTTTGTGGAATAATAAATGATACTGCAGCATAAGGAAGTTCAGTTCAACTCCAAATATCCCCATTGTCATGACATTTTAAAGAGAAATTTCACTACTATCTGAAGAACTCCATGTTTTTGAATTACATTAATTTGACAGCCTCTTTTATCTTTAAAGAAGACAATGTTTATATGTGAATAAAAGGCTAAATTCAATCTGTTCATCATATAAAGTGATAGTGTCTCTTCAGAAAATTTGGACTAAACCGATTCATATGGATTATTTTTACAATCTCTTTATTAACTTTTTGAAGTGTCAAAGTGGTAGCTGTCAATGGAAGGACAGAAATCTCTCAGATTTCATCAAAAACATCTTCATTTGTGTTCCAAAGATGAATGAATGTCTTACAGGTTTGGAATGACATGAGGGTAAGTAATTAATGACAGAATTTTAATTTTTGGGTGAACTAATTTTTAAGGCTAATACCATTTGAGGGTAAAATGACTGTATTCCAGCCTGTGGCTGCTATCTACTGTTATAGTGATAGGTGAACAACAAAATGTAAATACAAGTAATATGCTGTTTGTGTTAAAAGTTAAAATATCTGATCAATGGTTGGCGGAAATAGTGAAACTAGCCTTTGCCAACAGGGTTGGCTATTTGTACTCAGTGTAAACAGATACTGCCTGAATACAAAGTGTTTAAACAAATGTACCGGTAATGTGCTTGTTCAGTTGACATTTTACAATGTTGTTGAGAAAAAAACAAAAGTCAAGATAAAAACATATTTAATATGTTTGCCTGAAAAGGCAGGTATGCGTAGTTTCACCCTTATTTTTCCTTAAACATGTCAGCACGTCTATAATAAAAAACATACTTTTCTAGATATTGTATTCAGATTTATGAGTTGTGGTGTTTGCAATCCTTTAGTTCTTTCATTTAAATTTCAGAGTGTTCCTGTAGCTCAAACATTGGAGCATGACATTAGCCAAGGTCACGGGTTCAGTTCCCAGGGAATGGATGAACACATTTCTAAGAAAGAAAGTAATATACCTAGAATGCAATCTAAGTTGTTTTTGAAAAAGGGATCTGCCAAAATGGACCATTTTTACAATTATGGGTTTCAGAAGCAGAAGTCATTATAGGGTAAACTTATATAGTGGTGAATGGACACTACAACAAATATAAATGTTATGTTCCCATTTGCCTCGATAGCAAAAGAAAGAACCCACAATGGTGTTTCTATGACTTTCCAAAAGAGGAAAAAAATATATAGACTGATTTCTTTGGTCAGATGAGGGAAAAATTTTCAATTTTCCGTCACTTCCTTTAGCCGTAATATTAGAAACACCCTTAGAGCAGCTTTAACCAGTTTTCTGTAATCTAATGCCATGGTAAGAAAACAAAGTACAGTGTTATGAATGTACATTATTTAAAAACACGTCATCACAGTCTGTGAAAAGTGCCCATCGAGGATCAAGATGTTTAGAACAATGTGTCCCATAAATAGTCTCAAGGACTTCTTGCATACATACACTGAATATAATCTGAATAATACAGACATAGAGGTGCTGTTTGTTCTAATAGAGGTCAGCATGAACAGCAGTTCATATTTTGCACATAAAATAACAGCAGTGAGCAATAGCAAAAAATTCTATCTATCTATCTATAAGGGCAAAAGTAGTCTTTGCATAATTATGCATTGATGAACATGATGAACAGTTAACATACACAATCAAAGCTTCTACAATACGTTCCTTGAAGCTCAACAAGATTTAAAAATAAACACTTATACACTGATTACATTTTACATTTACTCTCAAGACTTCATCATCATTTACAACTTTCAATTAAACTGGCTTTCCAAATTAGAAACGTTTGCATATTTAAAGGGTTAATTCACCCAAAAATGAAAATAATGTCGTTAATTACTCACCGTCATGTCGTTCTACACCCGTAAGGCCTCTCTCGAGATCCATAAAGGTACTAAAAACATATTTTAAAAAGTTCATGCAAGTTCAGTGGTTCTATCTTAATATTATAAAGCAACGAGAATACTTTTTGTGCACCAAAAAAAAAAAATAACGACTTTTTAACAATATAGCCGATTTCAAAACACTGCTTCGGAGCTTTACGAATCGAATTAGTGATTCGGATCTCCTATCAAACGGCTAAACTGCTGAAATCACGTGACTTTGGCGCTCCGAATCACTGATTTGATTCGTAAAGCTTTGAAGCAGTTTTGAAATCGGCTATATTGTTGAAAAGTCGTTATTTATTTTTTTTGGGTGCACAAAAAGTATTCTCGTCGCTTTATAATATTAAGGTAGAACCAATGTACTCGCATGAACTGTTTTAAATATGTTTTTAGTACCTTTATGGATCTTGAGAGAGGAAGTACCATTGCTGTGAATGCAGGCCTGCACTGAGCCATCGGATTTCATCAAAATATCTTAATTTGTGTTCCGAAGATGAACGAAGGCCTTACGGGTGTAGAACAACATGACGGTGAGTAATAAATTACATTATTTTCTTTTTTTGGTTGAACTAACCCTTTAAATGCATATCAGCAGCACATTTTTGTTCTGTGTTATCAGCACTATTAGGAAACAATGTGAAACCCTGTTGAAAGTGCATTGCTCGGAGTCTGAACTCAGCAGTGAGCTTCAATCATGATTGTCACTGATTGTGCCATTGATCTTTGCAATAAACAGGTTTATGAGTTTCTTTATGTCTTCCTCACCCTATCTATCACTCTTTTGTGATATGATTATTTAAACTGGGTCTATACCACAGCCTTTGTTGAAGTTTAAAAAACTGCTGAGTAATTAAATCCTGGGAATGGTTATTACTAAGGGCAAAGTGCAGCTGGCTTCCCCTTTGCTTAAGCAGCATGTGGATGATGTAACTTCATGTTTAAGCCAATGGACAGCTTTCTGCTTATCAAGTTACAGTAGATAAAATAAATAAGTGTCACTGGAAGAGAAAGGAGGCAGGAGTGCTGGCTCTGTGCTCAGTTACAGTCAAAATGAAGAACAATTCTACAAATTTGCGTGTGCGGCTCCCTGCACTAATTTTTGCATTGGAGGTCATGATTGTGGTCCTCTATGTTGTCTTTGTGACGTACGATGATCATGCTAATGCACTTCTACAGAACAACCAGACACGGCCCATGGAGAATTCATTGTATCAGAACTATCCATTTTTTGCTGACATTCAGGTGATGATATTTCTTGGATTCGGCTGCCTCCTGGCCTTTTTCCGCCGCTATGGTTTTGGTGGAATGGTGTTTAACTTCCTAATTGCCACATTTACCATTCAGTGGGCCATTCTGGTCCAGGGCTTCTTTCAATTTTACTATGATGGAAAGATTCATCTTGGTGTGCTGAATCTGATCAATGCAGAGTTTGCCTGTGCCGTTGTGCTGATCTCTTTTGGAGCAGTGCTGGGAAAGACGAGCCCTGTGCAACTCCTGGTAAGTTTATCATTTTTGCAGCAGGTGGTTTGATATTAAATATTGCAACATTTTCCATTATCCATTGCTACACTGTTTCACTAAAAAGATACAGTGGAAAGATGTGGTGAACATTCACATTCATTATATTATATTATATTCACAAAAAGTAGATATTCACCTGTTTTATGTATGTGATAAATATCTGCCATGCATCAAAAACTGCTTATTGCCAAAATCATCTTCCTTCTAAGGCAGCATCCCAACCATTATTGGGAGTTCCCTACGGAAGCATCTCTGTGTGAGATGAACTGTTAATATGTTGCTAAACTTGCAAAAAAGAAGTACACTAGAATACTTTATTAAAAAGTACTTAAATAATATACTTTAAAAGATATATAAATTGAATGTATTGTATTCATATACTTGATTGAATGTTAATTGCAATTAAGTAAAGGTGTATTATAGTTTAAATTCATATTAAATGCAATTAGCTAAACTTTAGAGTGTTTTTGACCCACTTAAGTAAGACTTAAAGGGACAGTTCACCCAAAAATGAAAATTGTGTCATAATTTACTCCCCCTCAAGTTGTTCCAAACCTTTGTTCTGATGAACACAAAAGAAGATATTTGGAAGAATGTCAACCAAGCAGATCTAGCACCCCATTGACTACCATAGTATTTTTTTTTCTTTCTAATATGGTAATCAATGGGGGGCGAGATCTGCTTGGTTACAAACATTCTTCCAAATATCTTCCTTTGTGTTAAGCAGAACAAAGAAATTTATACAGGTTTGGAACAACTTGAGAGGGATTAAATGATGACAGAATTTTCATTTTTGGGTAAACTATCACTTTAAGTACATCTGGCCTGGTTTCACAAACCAGGATTAGACCATAGTTCAATTAGGACATTTAAATAGATTGTATAAATGTGCCTTATAGAACATTACTATCTTGAGACAAAACCATGTCAGTGCAAGTTGCTTTCTGTTAAAACAGCTCAAACATTAAGCATTTTAGTCTGGGACTAGCTTAAGCCTAAACCGGGGGCAAATGTAATTTTATATTTGCTTCTGTTGTCTTTGAAATGTTGTTAAAGTGTACTTCTGAATATTAATTGTAAACTAAAATATACTACTGAAACAATTTTCAATTTCAAGAGTTGCAATTAAGTATATTTCAAATACAGTATATTAACTGTAAATGTAATATCAAATAACACACAAGTTTAAATTATAATCACATACTTTACATCTGTTTTAATAGTCAACTCATCAAAGTAAGTGTACTTCTTTGAAGCACAACAAAAGATTTAAAAACTTAAAGGATTTGTCCACTTTCAAATACAATTTTCCTGATAAATTGCTCACCCCCATGTCATCCAAGATGTTCATGTCTTTCTTTCTTCAGTCGAAAAGAAATTAAGGTTTTTGGTGATCATCTTTTTATATAAAGCATATACAGTTTTTGTACAAGTATTGTTTTCGAAAATGACCGATCGTTTCACTAGATAAGACCCTTATTCCTCGTCTGGTATTGTTTAAAGCCCTTTGAAGCTGCACTGAAACTGTAATTTTGACCTTCAACTGTCTGGAGGCCACTGAAGTCCACTATAAGGAGAATAATCCTGGAATGTTTTCATCAAAAACCTTAATTTCTTTTCGAAGACATGAACATTTTGGATGACATGGGGGAGAGTAAATTATCAGGAAAATTTTATTTGAAAGTGGACTAATCCTTTAATTATGCACTTTAAAAACATTTAATTTAACATTTTTATAAACTGCACTTTTTAAAACGTGTGCTTAAGTGTGTTAAGAAACAGTTATGAAAGTGTACTCTTTAAATACACTTATGTGGCTTTTTATTTCATTAATTTTATTAACTGCAAATACAGGTTTTTTTTGTTTGTTTGTTTGTTTTTTAAATATACTTTTAACGGTTTAGTTCACCCAAAAATTTAATTTCTGTCCCACTCCTTCTTTCATCTTTGGAACACAAATTAAGGTATTTTTGATTAAATCCGAGAGGTTTTTTTCTATCCCCCATAGAAAGCAACGCAATTACCGTCATTCAAGGTCCAGAAAGGTATTAAAGACATTAAAATGGAAGTTAAAATAGTATATGTGACATCAGTGGTTCAACCTTAATGTTATGAAGCGATGAGAATTCTTTTTGTGTGCAAAAACAAAACAAAAATAACGACATTATTCAACAATTTCTTCTCTACCCTCTCAGTCTCATACGCACTTGACGCAATGAACGCAGTTCAGCGCTTCCGTGTTTTCGTCTGAACGCTGGCTCAGTATTGGCTGACAATGTTCACGTGAGCACCACGACAAATGGGTGTGATGCTGATGCAGGAGCTGACCAATACTGAGGTGGCGTTTGGACATAAACACAGAAGCGCTGAACTGCGTCAACTGAGTACGAGACTGACAGAGAAGAAATTGTTGAATAATGTCGTTATTTTTATTTTGTTTTTGCACACAAAAAGTATTCTCGTCGCTTCATAACATTAAGGTTGAACCTTAGTAGTCACGTTAACTATTCTAACAATGTCTTTAATACCTTTCTGGACCTTGAATGATGGTAATTATTTTGCTTTCTATGGGGGATAAAAAAAAAAAAATCTTAATTTGTGTTCCGAAGATGAACAAAGGTTTTGCGGGACTGGAATGACAGAAATTTTATTTTTGGGTGAACTAACCCTTTAGGTGCATACTTATTTTTTTCACTTGGCTTGGTTAAATGCATTCTGGGATTGCGTTCTTCGCATAGATGCAAGTGATGCTGCCTTAGAATTTGGTTAAATGAAGCATCCTAAGATGCAATAAATAAATAAGATAACATTTTGGATTGAACCTACGAAGCCTTAAAAACACTAGGTTTTGGGATGGCTCAATTGTGTCACACTTTTGTTAGTACATTTATGTCAACAAGATGAATCACTTGTATTCCCCATTTGTAAGTCTTTCGGATAAAAGCATCTGCTAAATGAATAAATGTAAATTTGCACATCCTCATACTACATTTGTGTATTATTTATAGGTGATGGCCTTGCTCGAGATTCCTGTGTTTGGCATCACAGAATGGGCCGTCCTGAAATACCTGAAGATCAATGATGCTGGTGGCTCGATCCTCATCCACATTTTTGCCTGCTACTTTGGACTGGGTGTCACCTTTGTCCTCTACAGACCCAGCCTAAACGAAGGACACCCAAAAGAGACGACAAGTTACCAGTCGGATCTGCTATCTGTGATGGGAACCCTGTTCCTCTGGGTGTTTTGGCCATCTTTCAACTCAGCGCTGACCTTCAAGGGTGACGACCAACACCGAGCCGTCCTTCACACGTTCATAGGTCTCAGTGCCTCCACGATCACTGCCTTTGCCCTGTCCAGCATGCTCAGCAAGAATGGCAAGATCAGCATGGCCGATGTGCAGAACGTAACATTGGCTGGTGGTGTAACTGTTGGGGCCTCAGTGGACATGATGATTTCACCAGCCGCTGCTTTTGTACTGGGGATCCTGGGATGCATTGCGTGCATGCTGGGGTACAAATACCTAAGCCCGTTCCTGGCGCGTCGGCTGCGATTGCAGGATCAGTGTGGCATACACAACCTGCACGGCCTAACGGGACTTATTTCCAGCCTAGCAGGAATCTGCGCCATCCTGGTGGCGACTGAGGAAACGTACGGCCCCAGTCTCTACCAGACCTTCTCTCATCGGGCACCTCCAGAAGGAGACCCTCTGCTGGCAAAGTTGCAGGTATTAATCCCGGACCTGGAAGCGGGCTTGGGTCGGAGCGCACAGGAACAGGCGCTCTTTCAGGTGGCTGCCGTGTTCGGGACCATTGCTGCGGCGGCAGTGGGCGGTTTGCTGACTGGAGTAGTTCTCAAGCTACCGTATCTGGCTTCCCCCAGTGATGAGAAATGCTTTGATGATGAGCTTTTCTTTGACGTTCCTCCAGATTACAACTGCGTAAACGGGCCACAGGATGTATGGTCTTACGTTCTCAGAGACACAAACAAAACTGATGCTGACTGAAAAAAAAGCTGCACTTGAAAAAGACTGATGTTTGACAAGAGCATTAAATAGGAGGAATAAATCTCAATGTCGGACTAGACTTTAGAATTGAGTACTGTGTAACTTGCTAAATGGTGATTTTATTTACCCAAAAAATTGTTTATTTTAATATTTGATGGGATAAGGTTCATATACTGTATTTGTATTGAAATATATAAAGTGTATGCTTGATTTTGATAAAATTATGTCTTTGTAAGATATTTTTTATGAATCACAAATATTTATATATACCAATTATACATATAAATATACATTTTAGATTAACCTTATGAAAAAGAGGTACACTTTGGAATACTTTTAAAAAGAGTACTGATTATGGAAAAAATACTGCAAACTAAATGTAATGTTTTCTGAAAATGAATTGCATGAATTTCATTAAATGAAAATGTATAATAGTTTAAATATTAAATGCAGTTAGCTGAACTTCAGAGTGCTTTTTGACCAACATCTTTGTGTAATTTCACAATTACTTCTATTAATAAATATGGTTAAAGTTTATTGCTGAATGCACTGACATATATAAGCAGTAAACTAAAATATATTTTAATGTAATTTCTATTGAAAATTGTATGTCATGTATTTAGACATTTGTAATTTGCAAATTGCAAGATGGTACATGTAAAAATATTACCTTTAAGTGTGCTTTTGTATGTTAGTCAACACATCAAAATAAGTGTACTTAAAAGCATGACAAAACATTAAAACAATGATTTAAAATGTATTTTAATGTAAAACATTTGATGTTTTTATTACAAGTTTTGTACTTGAGTGTCTTGTCACGAAAGTGTACTCTAAGTTCATTAAAATGGCCTTTTATTTAATTAATATTATATGCAAGCAGTTTTTTAGTATTTTGAGCAAAGCCTTATGAATCTATTTCTGAGATGTAACGGCAGCAACACCTCCCTCGTTTATCAAAAGATAAAGCAGGACTAAAGTTGAACAGTAAACAGATCAAAATCTGATATATAAAGTACATTTCAAGTGATAATGTAATCTTGTTTATAAAAGTTATAAATTAACAGGTTGATTATATTTCTTGGGATCATGCACTCTCTCTTCTGTTTGTTTAGACAGATACACACATATATTAAGTATATTAAGTTAGGATATAAGTGCATGCAGTTAAAAAAAATCATGTGATATGGAAAATCATAATTTGGATGCTGATTGATGACACTTTCTCAAAATATGTCAGTTATACATGGATTTGAACCATATTAAAAATGGAGAGGAGCTGTGAAAGTGATTTTTTTTATTTTCTCTGTGTTTTGGATATCTGCCATTGAACTTAATTTATTTTAACTATATCAATTTCATACATGTTGATGGTCTATACTGAATGTGAATGAGAGACGCTAACACTTTAAGTAGTAGCTAATGTACAAGACCTTATCATAGCTGTCTCGGTAACAATAGGCCAAATAAGATAAAAATTTTATATGACTGATGCAAAAACTTGAGTAAATGAGATCCAGGCAGTTGATGACATTGAAGAAAATGTATTCATTGCAATTAAGGTTAGCCTCACACGAAAACTTCAATCGATAATGAAAATATTTAATAAAACCAAAAGGTAAAATAAAAATCAGAAATCGAACATATATGACAATAACATTCTGAAATCTGAGTATAGTAATTTGCAAGAAAATTAAAAGAAGTGGCGCCACGAGACAGCAAGATGCAAGTCAGGATAGCAGGAAAAGGAGGTACCAATTGAGAGAACGAGCCAAGTTTTCTACCTTAAGATTAGGAAAAACTTACATCACACCCTTCCAGGTCCATTTGGGTAAATAAGAAAAGGTCAAAGTGAACTTTTCCGTTGTTTTGGAGGATTTAAAGAAATTGTGACATTTCATGGTTTCCTGCTATCCAAACAGTCATTGGGTAATTTTATGGTCTCATGACGGTTGATATTTATCAGATAGAGTAAAAACAGTAAAAAAATAGCCCCCCAAAAGGGTGGGTTAACATCTTTTTCAGAACAACAGAATAACAAAGTTAACACCTTTAAAAAAAAAAAAATCCCCTTTCATTTGAATACAGAGATACAAAATATTATTGTAGGAAAAGTACAAAGTGTGATCAATTCTAAGAACATCTACGTATGATTTTGGCAGGAACCCAACTTAACCACAAATGTTACCATGCCCCTTTTACCGAGAAAACTTCAAGTTCATTTGGAACTTCAATGTCACAGAGTTCAACAGGTGAAAAGCAGCACAAAAGAGTATAATAAGGAGTAAATATGTGATTATACTTGAATATACGTGATTATATGTGACTATATGCTAGTAATTAAGATAATATAAATACTTGAAATCATAAGTAACATTAAAAATCATAAGCAATAAATGATAATGAGTGATTAACATAGAATATGAATAAATGAACATGCATAAATTAATATTGACCATTTTGGATTCACCAATGACTTTTTAATCTTTAAAACGGTTATGTGCCGTAAATGTTGGGAAATATTACTTGGGGGTAAATTGGGATATAGCCTAATACAAGAGTGGTGGAGGTATGTCTGTAAAAGAAGAGGGTAGGCTATATAGATGATTCAATTTGAAAATATTTATTTTTCCAAGTACAAAGTGAAAAGGTGAAAAAATATTTACAATATTTACAAGAGACGAATAAAGAACACCACAACAAACTAAGGTGGGAGCGAGTCTAAAGGTGCAAATAAATAAATAAACTATCAAAAAGAAAATGTAGAAGAATCTTCAGCATAAAAACACCCTAACTAAACTACTCTATCCAAATAAACAAAACATAGAGGGGGTGGCACTCTCTCCTAAACCTAGTGTGTCTAGTTGGACGTTCCTATCTGGTACAATGTCGCTCGACTTACTTCCCTGCTGCCTCCTTCCCAGCCAGACTTGAGAGAGGAGACAGAACAAACGCAGGTGTGTCAAAACTACACTCTACATCCACAATATCAACACATTTCTGTCTAGTACACACATATACAATAACTCCAGCAACTGCAATAAACAAAAACAAGAACTCAAGCTAACAAGGGGGTGTATACGGGTACACCAACAACGAAACAATCAAAAAGCTGTCTGTCGTGTCGACAGAGTTGTGAATTACGGGCATTTATACCGGAATGTTGCAAGGTGATTGGCAGCGTGAACCGTGACGTCATCTTTCATCTTGAAGAGTGACAGGCTGTTCGTCCAATAGAAACTGAAACACAAAAGCAGCGTTTTAAACAACAACAACAACAAAAACAGGTACATTAGATTACCTATTTGATCTTGACTTCAGCTGGCCAGTATATTTTAATACTAAGGATTTAACTAATTTAAAATATTTATCATGTAGATATCTTTTAATTTTGCTTTAGAAAAAACAGATAATAAGGAAGAAACATAAGAAAACTACAGCCTATGTATTACATTTATATAACATCAGATTAATATTACATACATTTTATATAATATATTACATTAATATTAAGGTTTATATTACACATGATATATGACATTAATTTACATATTATATTTGATATTTACATGCTATGAATTGACTCCACCCGTGTTTACAAAACGCTAGTTTCTGTCATTCGTGTTGGAATTATGCAGTAACAGAGCAGGTTTATCATAGAAACAAAAGCACTGCAAGTATTACTACACTCGAAAAAAGACACTAAAAATGCTCCTTGACTTTTATCTACATCACGAAACGATAGGAAACCCTGCCCCCTATCAGCGTCCATTTTGGGGAAAGCAGGAAGTTGTCTTGTGGGGGGAAACCTCATGACAAACATAACTGAGCTTCTTAAATATCCACTGATATATACATCGTTATTTCTTTTTGTTTGAATGATTGTTCGGTGTATTTGTTGCTCGTCTATAGGCGGATCTGACCGTTTGTTTTGCAGTTGTGTTGAGTGTCAAACTTCACACGCGCGTAGCAGAGGTCGCGACGACAACCGGAGTCCTAAATAAAACCAGGTAATATTTGCCAAAAGCAGTTCTTGGTCTAATTACGAGGTTTGTTTAGATTTAAATGTAAATATTACATAATTTACAGTATGCTGTCAGTCAGGATATGAGTGTGGCGTATAAATTAGCAGCTTATGTAATGCTGTTGTTATACATCGAGAGCGTTTGCTGCAGAATCGAGCGTGTTATTTAAAGAACAGCAGTACCGCAGCTCGACTGTAAGATGGTTATCTTTCTGTTTGCTTTATCGATGTAGGAAGTACTGAAATAGAAGCGTGAACTATATGTTTCATACGGTTGGATATGTTTGTAAACCGCTTGTTGCTTTTTTTTTTTCCATTTACAGCAGGTCAGAATGGCGGATGACTTCGATGTTGAGGCCATGCTGGAAGCTCCTTATAAGAAGGTGGGTTGGTGGACGACCGGAAGTTGCCGGATCTCAATTTTTTTTGTAGGCTTTAAATAATTAACTTACCCAAAATGAAAAACTGTTTACTCACCCTCACGTTGTTTCAATCCATGTGAATTTCATTCTTATGAGGAACACAAATATGCCTCACTCTTAAAGGGCTAGTTCACCCAAAAATGTCATTATTTACTCACCCTCAAGTTATTCCAAACCTGTATGAATTTCTTTCTTCTGCTGAACACACAAAAAAAAGATATTTTGAAGAATATGGGTAACCGAACAGGCCCATTGCCCCAACGACTAACATAGTATTTTTCCCCACAAAAATAATTTATTTTGTGTTCAGCAGAAGAAAGAAATTCATATAAGTTTGTAACAACTTGAGGTCAAGTAAATGATGACAGAATTTTCATTTTTGGGTGGACTATACCTTTAAGAGCGACGAAAGAGGACTGAGCTTTCAAGCTTCAAAAAGGTGAAAAGCACCATAAAAATAAGTATACATGTAGGGCCTGTTTACACCTGGTCACTTATGTGTTTTTACTGATCGGATAGCTATCTGATCTGTTAAAATGGTTCCATTACACTCGGCCACAAACGTGTCTCCGTAAAACGGATATAAATCCCATCTTCAATTCCCAAATGCAAATTTTACAAGTCAACGACAGCAACAGATATGAGCTGCGTTTCATTTATCATCTGCTAATTTCAAGATCAAAGACCGCAATAGGAGAGAGCGAGCGGCATCAGCACTGGTAAGATCATTTAGTCTCATTACTTTTAATGAAGATGATTGTGTTTTAAGCGTCTGCGACTTACTTTCAGTTTCATTTGCGGCAGTTTGCACATCAGCTTGCTGAAGAGATGCTCAGCTACTCATCTGTCTTGCAGTAGCGCTGTCATATGTGGCTATAACATGCTGTCACACGTTTATTTTTTTTTTACATTTTGGGAGGAGTAAAATGTACACATGTGGCTCCAACAACCAAATGCATTTACACTTGTCCAGTTTGGAATGCGTCTCAAACCACCTCCTGAAGTGATTGGATTTAAATCGAAAGTCTCGAAAGAGTTTCGGATTGTTCTGCATTTATACCTGGTCTTTTCACGATCTGATGGCTATCCGACCAGAGAAAACGCATGAAGTGACCATGTGTAAACAGGCCCAACAGTCGGGTTTCGTATGTAAAATTCCCATTTATTTTTTCCATAGGGAAATTGATTTTTAAAAATAGACCTGCTATGAGCTTGTCATTCGGTGGTATATGCTTTTGTTAAAGCCATCAGCCTGTTAAAGCCATTACTTTTCATGATTTCAGTAATCATGAAAAGTGGAATTCTTGGTGAAAAACTACATTACCCATGATTCTGCAAAAAATCTCCTCCAATCATAGAATCACAGCAAAAAGAGCTCTGTAGCATGAAGCAGGAAGCACTGCCTGTAACTACTTAAATAGTTGTGTATATATTCATATTTTCCAATAAACTTAAAATATATTGTTTCTATATATATATATAGTCAACATCAGTTTTATATATATCTCCATCACAAATGCTTCATGAGATTGTAGTTCTTTCCCTCATTAAAGCAGTTAAGTACCTTTTTTTTCCCTCTGATTTTGAAATACTTTTTTTTCTTTACAAAGTTTGTAATGTAATGATTCACCCTTTGCTAGTTTTATTAGCTACTTATGTTACTTTTATGTTTATTTTGCATTATTATAATTTTTTTGTAGTTCATAAGTCCCAGTGCTCAATTCATTTTAATTGCAGAAATTCAGAGTTTCTTCTTTTATGTTTCTCAGAAGAAAGAAAGTAATTCAGGTTTGGAACAACATGGGTGGATGACAGAATTTTAATTTTTATGTGAAATGTGTGAACTGAACTCCTTGTGTTGTCATATGGCTACTTAGAAACCCTGCATTTCATTTGTTGTCTGTGCCTGACTGAATGAGAAATGTGTATGAGAAAGAGTTATGTTGTGTAGTGTCATATCTTGAATTACAAATAAATGCCCGTCTATCTCTCTTTATAGACTTGCCTAATGATATCTCACCTCTACTCCCCTGAATACATCTTTGATTCCAGTGTGAACTGTGAAAAAAAGTAAGGTAGTAATTGCGCAATGTATTAATGTACTTTGATCCCTTAGGTAAAAAAAACAAATAGACCGCCACCTTACACCATCAAATCTATTCGGTTTCAGAACGGCGAATGAATGGCAATAGATGAAACATAATGTGACATGGAGCAGAGACAGTATTCACCTTTCACTAATGTCGCCATGAGTGAAAATCTGTTGAAGGTGAAACTAATGGAGTGGCATAAATATACACTCCACTACCTTTCAAAAGTTTGGGGTCGCTAATTAAAACAAAAATATATATATATTTTTGAAAGAAGTGTCTTATATTCACTAAGGGTGCAATTATTAGATTAAAAAATACGGTAAAAACAGTAATATTGTGAAACATTATTACAATTCAAAATAACTGTTTGATATTTTAATATATTTTTTAAAGTGTAATTTATTCCGGTGATGGCAACAGCACCTGTTACTTCAGTCTTCAGTGTCGCATGATCCTTAAGAAATCTCTGAAATAAACAAAATTTGTTATCAATGTTAAAAACAGTTGTGCTGCTTAAAATTTTTGAGGAAACTGTAATACTTTAATAATTTTTTTGAAATAGAAATGTTTTGTAACATTATAAATGTCTTTACTGTCACTTTTGAACATTTTAATAGATCCTTGCAGAATAAAAGAACTCATTTATTTAAAAAAAATAAAAAATAAAAACTTACTGACCCCAATTCTCCTTTAAATTAATTTTTCGTTTATAAATATGAATACTGTCTCTCTACCCAGTCTTGTGATGGTCTCTAAAATCGTTGGTTTGTGCATGCCCTTTTTAGTAATATCTCTTTATCTTAAAGGGGTCATGAACTGCATTTTTTTTTAATAATGTTTCCTGAGGTGCACTTATGTTAATATGATTTTTACAACAAAAATGGTCATAATTTACAAATAAAAGGCCATTTTCTATTCTAGATTTGGACACTCCGTTGGAAGGGGCTTTGCTATGAGACTTCAGTGTAAATGCCTACTGCTATGATTAAGTATTACATGTGGCACTCTCTCGAAAACCTTTACCACGTTTTTACTATTACAGTTGTCGAGATAAACTAATTGTGAAAAGTGTTGATTAAAGCATTATATTTGGATGTACTGTCGTGGCATGAAAGGTTGCAGCGATGAGCATTGTAGCATATGACAGACATGTCTGTTGAGCGCATTAATGCAGTGATCTCGTCATTGCAACTCGATTTCTGCACTCACAAATGCTTTTATCATGACTAACAGTGCAAACATTATGTAAAAAATAGATTCATTATGCAGTGTAGACAGCGTCATTGATCATAGTGGGAGTTTTGGCGAGAGTCCAGAACTCAGTCACTCATAAACTCGCACTGTGTGATTGACAGCTCCAGCGATTATAAAGGCAGCGTTCTTAGATCGCTTTCTGTATATAATTTAATCACAAATTAAATAACAGATTACTTTCATGCTACTAAGGGAAACAATGTCAAGTTGACTGTTTAGTCACTGGCTTGATTTACTGACAAATAAACAGCAATAAACAGTTTTGAGACAAAGAACGTCGTGACTGTACATGAATCATTGCATATCAGAAATCACTGATCACAGATCAGGCATTAGAATTAACACGGTTGCTTGCATATTGTTTGCAAAGCTGCGCCGAAATTGTGACTAATTTACCTAAGAATCCAAAATGTACCAAACAAACAATGCTCTACTAAGACATTTACATAGTTGAAAATAAATAAGCACCTTCCTAGCATTAGTATCCTTTGGATGGTAATGTTATTTTTAGGCCATTGATCCTGTATCTTCTCTCCTTCTCATCTCACTAACGCGCCAGTGGGCAGGGCCAAAGATGTGATGATGTAGATGTAGGCGTTGATCTAAATCTGCAGAGGCGGTCTTTCATCACACTATTACGTCATGATGTGACAAAATCCAAAATGACTTGTTTTCTGAGCTTGGTTTCAATAAAAGCTGTTTTTGGACTAACAAAGAAGTTTTGAGTTCTGAAACTTCTGAAATGACCTCTTGCATGTTAAAAGATCAATGGAAATTTGATTTCTCAATTCATGACCCCTTTAAAACTGAATCACCCAATAATCATTTCTATCATTAAATATAAATATAATTTTTATGCTTTTCTAATTAACAACAAATAAGTGCCACTCATAGTTGTCAAAATGAGGCAAATGCAGGAAAAAAACCTGAAAATCTTTTGATGAGGCTTTAAGTTGTATCTTTTTTGGCTGACTTTGATGCGGTGTCTTTTGGGAGGCGATATGACTAAGCCGTGTAAATCCCTGTCTGCTTCAGGACAAGCTGTGAGACAGAGATGGCATCGAGCTCTCACAGTCCAACAGCGCTAACTGGAGAAGATCACATGGACTGACAACCTCGACTCTGGAATGCCCTTTAGCATCTCTATAGCATGACAACAGCAAGACTTAGGCTTAAAATAGCAGGGTACCTATACTACGACCCTGAGGGTCCCCTAAAAAAAAACATGTCAAGACCTTGAATTAAACTGATAGTTTTCAAAAGATGAAGACTATCCCAGCCAACATCTTGTGAAGAACAGACCATTTGGTTATATTCAATTTGCACACGCTTTTCTCCAAAGTGATAAAATGAGGAAAACCAAGCAATTTATCATGAAGGAGCCAACAATAGTAGCATTTCTGTCTTCTCTCTTATCCCCCTCCCCTCTCCACTTCCAGTGTTTCCTCTCCATCCTCATGTTGTTCTTTTGTCAATCCTGTTCAGGGTGAAAGCAAGTCTTCTAGCGCCAATGGTCATAATGAGGAACGCAGCAAAAAGTAAGCAAAAACTCTCTATTCTGTTCATTCCTCTTAATTTAAAGTTTTTTTGTGTAAATGAAATTGTGGGTCTTTTCCCCGGTAGGAAAAGACGCAGCAACAGTCGTAGTCCGAGTCCAGGCCGCCGGAGGAGTAGAAGTGGGGGGCGCAAGAAGAGCCGAGAACAACGCAGGAGCCGCAGCCGTGAGCGAAGACGTTCACGAAGCAAAGAGCGCAAACGTTCAAGATCCCGCAGCAAGGATCGTGGTGGACGTTATCGTGGACGCAAAAGCCCCTTGTGAGTTTAACCCCTGATCATTCAACTAAGAGGCTATATCTTATTTTTCTAAGTGCAGCTTTGTCTTTGTAGTGTTCAAGTTTGGTGGGTTTAAAATGGTTGACTGTAAGAACAGGACAAAGCAAATGTCCTGTTCGACATCAAATGTCAAATGTCCGTTTGATACATTTACTTACCCTCACGTTGTTCTGAACCCATAAGACTTTCGGTACACAAATGAAGATATTTTTAATATTCTTCCGTCATGTCTGTCCCTCCATTGAAAGCTCATTTAACCAGTATTTTCAAGCTTCAAAAAGTTCAGAAAGGCATCGTAAAAGTAATCCATATGAATTGAGAGGTTTAATCCAAGTCTTCTGAACAGACACTATGGCTTTATATGCCTAACAGATTTAATTTAGGTTTTTACTCAAATATAAACATACATAGAGCTCATAAAATATGGTAAACATAAGCTTAATTGACCCTTCACCGGGAGTTTGATTGACAAGCGATCTAACCAATCAGAACGCCGAATCCGCCATTTTGTCCAACAAAGCAGTCAAGAGTTAGAAGATTAACCTCTGTGGACTTAAACTTGAAAAATGGTGTGTATTGACGTCTTTCCGAGTTTGAAACAACATTTCTTCTCATGTTCATTCATGTTTATTTGATGCTATAAAGGAACTAGTAGGAAGAGATGATCGGTTTACGAGCCTCTTGAGCTGAGGCGCTACAGCAGTCTGTCGCGACCATGGTCACGACACATTAAAGAGCCACAAAACGTTTTTTATTGTTTTAATTTCTTAAAAAACTACACAGTTTGAAAGCTGGGACTTTGTTTAATATCATAAGTAACCTGCTTTGTCTTGTCTGTCGACGTGTTATCAGTATCCTCTTTGCTCCGCGATGTATTTTTCACTGCGTGTTGCGTGACAGCGCCACGGCTTGTCGGACAAAGCAACAGTAACTAAGGGGGGCGGGTCTTTGCGAAGGGTCAATTGCACAAATCTCATTGGTTCTCGTGTCAAGCAAACATAGTTGAGATTTTGTTTACCGTATTCAATGAGCTCAATATGTTTCGAAGATGATTAGAAGTCATACAGGTATGGAACCACATGAGGGTGAGTAAATGATAGAATTTTTATTTGTTGGTGAACTATCCCCTAAGACAGACCATGGGCCAATTTGAATTTATTGCTACATGTTGTGTATGTGGAAAGCATAGTTTTTTGTAACTCAAATGTTGCCAGTGTCTTGCTTAATGTGCATCTGCTTTGCTAAGAAAGAATGCAGAAGTACTTTAATCTTGCATTGCTTTGTGGCACATTGTTGAAGTGAGAATTTTGCTGTATTTTTGGAGATGCATTTTTATTTTTTTTATTTTTTTTTTTATTTTGAGGAATTCTGAAAATAGAAAACCGGGAGGCGACGTCTATCCAGGCCTACTGTGTTCTGGTTCATGGGGGCCACCTTAACCACAAGTTCATTGGCCAATTGGAGTCACATGACTTAGCATGCCTTTATAGAGCAACGTTTTCAGGGTGCTTTCACACTAGCACTTCAGAATTCAGTTTGTTTGGAGGATGTGAATGCTGAATGATAAAACTGTGTTTGTGTTTGTCCTCACTGACGCACTCCAAGCAGAGAGAATGTATATCTAATTTCTGCCCCCCTTCAGCAGAAACTGTCTCCCGGGTTCTTTAGAACATTTGCAGTATATTCATGCAGATAGATTCATGCAGATAGAACCAAAGTTTAAAAATGAACAACAAAAGTGATACAAGCAACTCTATCCAATTTGGCACCTTCTCCTTCATAGCCGTTACTTAGTAACATGGGTACACTGCTGCACCTTGATGACGCAAGCGTGCCGTGGTTGGGACCCAAATAAAATAATGTGAACAGAGAACAGCGGGGGATGGGGACAGGGGAGCAATCGAGCTCTGGTTCGGACCAAGCAAATGAAAAAGTGAAGGCACCCTCATTGACCATGGTTCCAGAAGTATTTTTCCCCATTGGAGTATAATATAATATCATATGATATATCATATCATAATGTTCTTACAGAGCAAACAGTGATTGCCCACTTCTTCAGTATTTTTTTCCAAGTATTTTTTTCCCCATATATTTTTTTTAAATATAGGGGGGTTATATTTTACATTTACATTTACATTTATGCATTTGGCAGACGCTTTTATCCAAAGCGACTTACATTGCATTATACTATACATTTGTATCTGAGTATGTACAATCCCTGGGATCGAACCCATGACCTTGGCATTGCTAGTGCCATGCTCTAACCACTGAGCTA
>RJVU01051590.1:461879-547114 GCA_003731715.1 Anabarilius grahami | reverse complement strand
TGATTGCTCAGCTCTTATACCATGTTTCTTGTTTTCATGGTAACAGCAATGTCATCTCTGAATTTGGCTATTTATTATGATTTCTAAAGAATCTAAAATCACACTTGTCTTCTACCAAAGCCAATATAATCACACAACGTTACAGCTCATGTTAAGTCTGATTTGGGTTATCATTATTATAAATCAGTTTTTCTGTGAAATGAATTTTTACATTTATAACTGTTTTTTTTTCTTGATTAAAACTACATTTGATTTTCACTGGATACTTGCCCCCTTGCACCAGTATGTAGTAGCCCTCGCATGGCCACAGTGGCTGAAAGTTGATTGGTTTAACACTGAGACAAACCCTTGTTTTATATGTCATAGTATGGGGCCGAAATTAAATGGTGGTCCCGGAGGGAAGACCGGCCCACAACATTTCACCAAACACAGGTGATCTCATCTGTGACTCTTGCTGCCTGTTGTGAGCTGAATGTGTGTGTTTGTCTTGAGTAATCATACATGGATGTGTAATAAACACAGACTGATGACGTGTTCTGATTCTAGTCGCAGGCACTCTCGGAGCAAAAGCCCGTTTAAGAAGGACAAAAGCCCCGTCAGGTGAGACACTCATCACACTCTTCTGTAGTACTGAAGGATTGAAGTATTTCCACAAGTTATTCCATAGGCCATTTTATTTTAAATGACACTAGATAAGGCAGAGGGAAATCTGCCACCATGGTGCACTTAAAATAAGAATAGGAACTGAAAGTGGTGGATGCAGTTATTTTTAAAAGGTGTTAACTGTTCACCTTCTGTCTCACAGTAGTACTGTACATCAAGTCTACAGCTCTTGGTAAACTTGATATGAACTACATTAATGTGTTATTGATTAAATGAATTGTTGTTCAAAATAATCAATAAAAAGAACACATACATAAAAATGTCATTTTAATAGAGAATATAACAGTATACAGGCCTGACATGAAAATGTTTTAAAAAGTTTGTCCTATTCAAAATCATAGACACAAAAATTAAATTGTTATATTATATGTTAAATATATTAAAGGATTAGTTTACTTTCATATGAAAATTGCCCCACGCTTTACTCGCCCTCAAGCCATCCTAGGTGTAGATGAATTTCTTCTTTCTGAAGAAGACGATCAGAGAAATATTAATAAATATCCTGACGCATCCAGGCTTTATAATGGCAGTAATGCGCTACCAAACGAGTATGAGCTGAAGAAAGTCAGTGTCTCCTTCCACATCCATCCATCAAAAACATATTCCACGTGGCTCTGGAGGCAGTCTGGTGGAAGCTGGATATTTTACTTCATAACTTGTTTAATATAGATAATTCTTTTTACACAAATGCATCGCTTCGCTTCAGAAGGCATTTATTAACCCTCCGGAGCCACGTGGAATATGTTTATGAAGGATGGATGTCAGTGGAGACACTTTCTTCAGCTCATACTCGTTTGGTAGTGCATTACTGCCATTATAAAGCTTGGATGCATCACTATATTTATTAATATTTCTCTGATTGTCTTCGTCAGAAACAAAGTCATATACACCTAGGATCGTTTGAGGGGGAGTAAAGCTTGGGATAATTTTCATTTGAAAGTGAACTAATCCTTTAACTTGATTCACTCCCAAACAGTTGATCTCAATTTAGTGTCAGATTTACTACAAAATCTGATTTGATATCAAAATTAAGGGCTGTCTAGAGCTACATAAATGTGTCATTGATAAAATTATTAATGTTGTTCACAATAGTCAAAAAGTACACAGTGTATTATTTTAATAAAAATTAAGGTCCATTTGGCCTGATGTGAAAAAAGTACAATATAATTTATTATTGTTAGCGATTTCTGAGGGACGCTGTTAAAAGTGGATCAGACCGAGCACCAAAACACACATGTAGCCAATCAGCAGTAGGAGGCGTGTCCACTCATAATGGGGAAGGAGAGAGAGTGAGCAAAAGGGAGATTCGAAGAGACTGTAGAAAGAGAGATGGCTGAGAGACACTACAAAAATAAGATTAAGATTAACTGTGTATTGGATTATACAGAACTCAGAAAATGATTTTTATTGTCATTTCAGTATATTTTGGTGAAGAGATATGAGTTCAAACCTAGTAGTTTTTATTATACATGAAAAGCTTTATCAAATGGCTATGATCTTTATTTATGATTACAGAATGGCTTATGTTGTGGGAATGTCCATCAGAGATTAATTTGCCTTTATTTCCAGAGGGAATGACTTTTACCATGTTTCAGTGACTGATGATCTGTGTGTTTCTTCAAACAGGCAACCGATAGATAATCTAAGCCCAGAAGAGAGAGACGCCCGTACCGTGTTCTGCATGCAGCTCGCTGCCAGAATTAGACCCAGAGATCTGGAAGAATTCTTCTCTGCAGTGGGAAAAGTATGATGCCCCAGATTAAAGCACACTTGGTTGTGATCCTCTTTTTCTCCCCACTTACTGATATTAAATGACAGATACAACACATGAGAGCTTTTATATCCATCTTTTAAGGTCCGTGACGTGAGGATGATCTCCGATAGAAACTCTCGGAGGTCAAAGGGCATTGCCTACATTGAGTTTGTGGAGGCCACATCAGTACCGCTGGCAATCGGCTTGACGGGGCAGAGAGTTCTGGGAGTGCCTATCATAGTCCAGGCCTCGCAGGTCAGAGCATCAACACACTGAAAATCCACTGTCTGTTTACTAATCCAATGCATGTGAATCATTTTGTTGAATTGTTTGCATATTTCAGGCTGAGAAGAACAGGGCCGCAGCCATGGCCAGCATGCTTCAGAGAGGTGGTGCAGGGCCCATGCGGCTGTACGTTGGCTCGCTGCACTTCAATATAACTGAGGACATGCTCAGGGGCATTTTTGAGCCGTTTGGAAAGGTGTTTGGCATTTGAATTGGTTTTGCATGCATAAGCAGTTAAACCAGGATAAAACTAACATGGAGTGAATGTTATTTTTGTAATTTCAGATTGAGGGCATCCAGCTAATGATGGACAGTGAGACGGGCAGGTCGAAAGGATACGGCTTCATATCAGTGAGTTCATATACTGTATATGTATGATAGTGGATGACTGGTCGAAAATTCTGATCCTTCCTTATTGGTCCTTTGTGTTTGTGAGTAGGTCTGCACGATTTGAGGAAAGAATATAATTGCATTTTTTCTAATAAAAAATGTGATTGCAGTGTAAAAAGCAATATATATTTTAAATTCTCCAGGTTTGCTGTGCTTGTTTGTGAGCTGCACAGATTGGCCAAAAATGTCTGTTTATATATTTATATGACTACATAATAGTAATGGTAACACTTTACAATAAGATTCATTTGTTAACATTAGTTAATGTTTTAACTAACAATTAACCACGAGCAATACATTAATTGCGTATGTGTTAATCTTTGTTAAAGTTAGTTAATAAAATACAGTTGTTCATAGTTTGCTCATGTTAGTTCGCAGTGCATTAACTAATGTTAAATATAATATTTGATTTTAATAATGTATTTGTAAATGTTGAAATTAACATTAACAAAGATTAATAAATGCTTTAGAAGTGCAGTTTATCATTAGTTCATGTAGTTAACTAATGTTAACTAATGAACCTTATTGTAAATTGTTACCATAATAATAATAATCTTTGTGATTTAATAGTTGCACCAAGCCATATTGAGGTTTCGGATTTATTTAGTTATTCATTCAGCCCTAGTTGTGAGGTCATTACTGTGATTATTTGAATTTTTCCAGCTTTTTTATATATATATAAATGTTCTGACTTTCATTTCGAAAAGACAAGGGCAGTTCTATTACACCATTCTCATGCTGATTGGATATCTTTTTGTGCAGTTTGCAGATGCAGAATGTGCTAAAAAAGCCCTGGAGCAGCTAAATGGTTTTGAGCTTGCGGGGCGGCCAATGAAGGTGGGTCATGTTACCGAGCGTTCGGATGCCTCATCGGCCAGCTCCTTCTTGGACAACGATGAGCTGGAGAGAACTGGCATTGACTTGGGCACGACGGGTCGCCTTCAGCTGATGGCAAGACTCGCAGAAGGTACAGATTGAACCCTGCATGTTACTGTCTCTCAGATGTGCCAATGACTGATTCAGACTGCTTGTGTATTGCTTATTCCAAATGATATTGCATTGTTTTGTACTCATTGAAATGTGTCTCTGGGATGTTTTAGGCACAGGACTGCAGATTCCTGCCGCTGCCAAGCAGGCTTTACAGATGAGTGGTTCTGTGGCGTTTGGAAATCTGGCAAATGGTGTGTCTTTGAGTCATTTTTATATTCCTATCTTAGAATCCATTGAGTTGAATGGGCTGTGTATTTTCATCGAAATGCCTTGATCTAAACAAAAAGCAAAATCTGGTCTATATGGCAGATACAGGGAGTAACTATGTCATATTGCATCTTTTGCTTTAATATAAACCTTCATCTGAGAAAACAGATAAACAGATCTTCATCAACCTCATTGTACCTATATATCTCATTCATCTAAGACTCGATTGATTTTAGGGCTGCAACTAACGATTTTGATAATCGATTAGTTGGCCGATTATTTTTTTCGATTAATCGGATAAAAATCCTAATTTTATTTATTTTATTGACAAAAAAACACACTATTGCACATCCTGCCCAATGTACTTCAAACAAATGTACCAACTGAATGCTATGAAAAGTCACTCATTTATTACACTACCTGACATAATAAAGAGAGAACACACATATTTTAGGAATCTATCAAAAACTTGTTTGAAACTAAAAATGGTATTGCCATTTATTAGGAAAATACCAAACTGAAACAACTGGAAGCAACACATGAAAGTGGCCCAAATTAGAATAAAAAAGATTCGATTCCATGTGGTTTGTCCTGTTCACACTGTTTAAAAAAAAAATCTGATTTGGGACACTTTTGCCTGCAGTCTGAACGTAGCCTACACGGCTGATGTGATTAATTTGAAGTACACTGAGGCCTTGAGAATTTGCCTCTGGAGGAGATTCGACAAATCCATACAGAGCTTGTTGACCTGCTGTTCTGTTCCCACCATTTATTTGTTCTTCAGAAGGCTTATAGCAAAATTTTGTGACTAGTGACTCATTCTCAAGAGCATATGATGCTTTGCTTACCTGTGGTAGTGACAGTTTTTTGTGTGTTTGTGCCGCTTACAGCCTCAGCCGCACCTCCCCTTATTCCCAATCCGGGGATGAACCAAGCTATGAACCTTCCAACCCAGCCTCTGGCCACACACTGTTTACAGCTTTCCAACATGTTCAGTCCACAGACGTGAGTTGCACTAATTATTAAAACTTTCTTTGATGACATGGTGTATGTGATGTCAAATAAGATGTATCTTGGTTAAAAGAAACTTCTTGATGCATTGCATTGTAGGGAAAACGAACCTGGCTGGGACATGGAGATACGGGATGATGTCATCGAAGAGTGCAAAAAACATGGAGGAGTTGTTCACATATACGTTGACAAGAACTCTGCTCAAGTAAGCTATAAAAGTCTACACATCCCTGTCAAAATTGCAGCTTTTTAAAATATAAAAACTGAATCCAAGTAAAATCATGTCAGATCTCTTTCCACCTTTAACCCTCCTAATACATTTGGGTTCATTTTAACCCAGAAGAGGTACATAAAAATCCATAATTTTTAGTGCAAAAATGAAACTTTGGATCTTTTAAGACTTTTTTTATTTTATTTTCAGAATAAAAAAAAAAAATTAAGAGATATATAACTATTTAAACCAAATTGCTACACCTTTTGCATTTGGGTCTGTTTTGACCTGAAAGTGAACTATGGCTTTACACGTGTAATTATATTTATTTTATTTTTTTATGTTTTTTATTTTTACATCTATTAGTTTGATTTGTCTCAAATTACTTCTGTAAAATACTTTTAGCCTCTGTCCTACACTTGCATAAACATTTTTTCCTTCCCAATAGGCACAATAATTCTGAAATTAAAATAAAATGACAAATGACATTAATGTCTGTTTGTAGATAAAAAGTTTGACCAAACAGTCTAAATTTGAAAAAGGAAAGAGGGTTCGAAAAAGAACTTCACATTTAAAGGGTTAGTTCACCCAAAAATGAAAATAATGTAATTTATTTACCCTCATGTCGTTTTATACCCGTAAGACCTTTTTTCATCTTCAGAACACAAATTAAGATATTTTTGATTAAATCCGATGGCTCAGTGAGGCCTGCATAGACAGCAATGGTACTTCCTCTCTCAAGATCCATAAAGGTGCTAAAAAAATATTTAAATCCATTCATGTGAGTACAGTGGTTCTATCTTAATATTATAAAGCGACTAGAATATTTGTGGTGCGCCAAAAAAACAAAAACCTTTTTAACAATATCTAGTGATGGCCGATTTCAAAACACTGCTTCAGAGTGTTATAAATCTTTTGAGTCAAATCAGTGATTCGGATCGTGTATCAAACCGCCAAACTGCTGAAATCGTGACTTTGGTGCTCCAATTCACTGATTCGATTCGTAAAGCTCCGAAGCTTCATGAAGCAGTGTTATGAAATCGGCCATCACTAGATATTGTTAAAAAGTCGTTATTTTGTTTTTTTTGGCGCACAAAAATATTCTCATTGCTTTATAATATTAAGGTAGAACCACTGTACTCACATGAACTGATTTAAATATGTTTTTAGTACCTTTATAGCCTGACGTGGTCATACTCAATTCTAGTCAGAATATGAGTCTGATACTGCTCCATTGGGCTTTGATTATGGGAGCGTATTTCAACCGATCCAGGAAAGACCTCAATTGGATAGACCTACAACCAATCAGAGCTACAGAGTAAGTGACGTATGTTGAGCGACGCATAGTTGTCAACAGAACTCATAGATATATAAACAGAACTCAACTGCACACATGCTGGAACTAGTAGAAGATGAGCGTAAACAATCTTTGCCGGTGTTGTAAAAAGAATTTTAAATTCTTTTAAAATTAATGCGCTGTCGATATCTTCTATAACGGACGCGATGGCGGAATCTACACATCTCAGTTCTTCAACACCAGCCATCATTGTTGTAAACTAATTCAACCCAAGCGCTCTTTGATGACGTGGCTGATTACGTTTCTGGTGATAATCTGTCAATCATCGCCCTGACAATGTGATTGGTCCGAACAGTTTCTGTTCGGGCATAATTACTCCTCTACGGATCGAGTCCAGACCGAACTCCCCGACCTCAAAATGTTGTGGGCGGGGCTAAGTTCGGCTGGCATCCAGGCTAGTACCTTTATGGATCTTGAGAGAGGAAGTACCATTCCTGTCTTTGCAGGCCTCGCTGAGCCATCGGATTTAATCAAAAATATCTTAATTTGTGTTCCGAAGATGAACAAAGGTCTTACGGGTGTAGAATGAGTAATTAATGACATTATTTTCATTTTTGGGTGAACTAACCCTTTAACTTTGCTGCCATCCAATGATGAACGATTGCAGCATAAAAAAGGAGATTCAGACTGTTTATCAACTTTTTTCATCTGAAAGTAAGTTTATGCAAGTAAAATGAATATATTTTCTTTGAAAACTTTTCAATAATTCCATAATTCAGTAATTTCAATAATTCAGTAATATTGATGTTGTTTTGGTGTTTTGTTATAAAAAGAATGTGTAGTGTTCATAAATTTAGACACTTGTTTTAAGTTCAAAGGAATTTAATTAAATCCATTGAAGTCAATGGAGTTTATACTGGTAATTCTCATATGTACTTTATAAATTTCATAAAATAATATATATATTGAAATACATTTTCTTATAATTATTGATAAAATATATATTTTCTTGCATCAGACTGGTTTTTGCTGTAGTTTTTGTATCATTTTAATTTTCAAACAATAAAAAAAAAAAAATGTAATAAAAAGAGGTAAATTAAGTAATAGCATGGTAAAAACATAACATTCAAAACTTAAAGGTGCAGTGTGTACATTTTTGAGGATCTGTTGACAGAAATGCAATATAATATACATAACTTCGTTTTCAGTGATGTATAAAGACTTTTTATAATGAACCGTTATGTTTTTATTACCTTAGAATGAGCCATTTATATCAACATACACCGTGGGTCTACTTACACGTTAAGTCACCATTTTGCACAGACATGTTTCTACAGTAACCCTAAATGGACAAACTGCTCTACAGAGCGTGTTTGATTGACTAGCTAATCTGCTGTCTAAGACGATGGCTTATTTGTTTTGTGTTGGCCACCATAGCTTCTCTGTATTGCAATTTGCAACCTCACCGGCTAGATGCTGCTAAAATGTACACACTGCACCTTTGCACTTTGTTTTTTTCACAGTTTTACTTGAAGTAACTGATCAGATAAACAATATGGTTTTACTTGAAAAATATTAAGTTATGACTTAAGCTTACGTTCCACTGGTTCCAAACAGGTGTAGGAACAGGTTGTTTTTTTTAAATGCATTAGGTGGGTTAATATGCGGTCTTGTTACTTCACCTATGACCGGTCATAATGTTGTGGCTCATCAGTGTATACATACATACATAAACACGCACACGTATACATATACATATATGTAAGGGCAAGTCTCACACACAAAAAATATACGCACACATACATACATTTTTTTTTTTATGTTTTTCTGAGACTCACCCTTACATTTTAGGGCTTTAGATCATCAAAGCCTTTTTTGTTTTCCCCAATATGACAAATCCTCACTCTTTCTCTTGTTTGGCAGGGAAATGTTTATGTAAAATGTCCAACCATCCCAGTAGCAATGGCTGTTGTCAGCGCTCTGCACGGGCGGTGGTTTGCAGGTAAACCTATCCCATTTTCTCCCATCTTCAAAGTTTTTCTCTTTAATAGACTGCCTTGCATGGGCTATGCATGACATTAATCACAATCTATTTCCTTTTTACAGGTAAAATGATCACAGCTGCCTACGTGCCCCTCCCTACATACCATAACCTGTTTCCAGATGCTGCCACAGCCACGGAGCTCCTGAGGCCCATGCACCGGTGATCCAGCCCATCACTTTTTGGCTCGGACCCCTGTCACCCACTGACCCTGCTTCATCTGGAACCCCAATGCATCCGTACTCCTTCCCAAATGAACTCCTGTGGGCCTGAGACAGTCCTGTCACTGAGGGCCACTTAATGTATGAAGTTAGATTTCAGAGTTGGACAGCATTTTCAGTCTTGTAATGGCAAAAGCAAACTTCAGACCAGCTCTCAGCTTTATGTACAGTGGTATATTGATAAGTGAAAACCTGTAACATCCGTCACCCTCTCTAGATGAGTTCTTGACTCTTGAAAACCAGTTTTGAAGATTCTGGGTTTTTTTTAAAGTTATTTGACCGTCTTTCTGTTTGTTTTTGTAAGGATAGAAAGAAGGTTTCTTCAGCTGTTTGGTCGTCAGGTCAAGGACATTTTTCACTCTGTCTTCATCTTTTCAAGACAGACATTGTGTTGTGAGCTATTGGTTCATTTTTCATTCTGGTTCTTCACTTTTAAGCAACAAAAGACAACCAAAAAAAGTTTTTTGTTTTTTTTGTTTTCTTCTGGAGAGTCTACTCAAGCTGTTTAGCTTTCTAAAACAACATTGAATTTATAACTTTTCATAATCAAGAATTGATTTTTCTAAAATCTTCTACGATTAAAAGACTTTCACAACACTGTGTAAAAATGAGTTTTGTCTTTGTATTCATGATGTTATGATGTGTTGGTAGATATCCTGAACACCTCTAGAGGGAGCTGGTAGTTTGTGTTCATTGAATAATGATGTTTTTGTAAGTATTAAAGGGATAGTTCACCCAAAAATTGAAATTTTGTCATTTAATGACCCCCATGTTGTTCCAAACCCATATGACTGACTTTCTTCTGTGGAATAATTTTTTAATCCATAAAATGGAAATCTGTGGTCACCAAAGCTGTTTGGTTACCAACATAATATCAAAAAAATATAATCGTCTGTAGAAAAACGAAAGAAGAAAGTAAGTCATATGGGTTTGGAGTCACATGAGGGTGAATATATGACAGCATTTTCATTTTTTGGTGAACTATCCTTTAAAGTCACCATGAAATCAAAATGGACAATTCTTGTTTTGTTGTTTTTGTTTTATGGAATATTGCAATATTTATTATAAACAATTTATCCGTGCACATCTTAATATATATTTTAATTAATGTTCCATCATAATCTTTAATCAAAATAACTTCCCCTCCCACATCTCTTCTCTGATCACAGCAATAGCAAACCACAGTGATCCAATGAATTCCCGGTGGACAAAATCAAGTCCCGCTCTACATTTTTTTCTTGTTCGAGAAGCCGTTTCATTTGTATACGTCACAATAGGGAAGAAAAGACTGCCGACTTTAAAGCGCTATTGTCTGGCTGAGTATGGTGGAAAATTATAATATGACATGACTATTTCTTTTTTTATTATTATTATTAATATTTTCTACATTTTAAAATATTCAGATCAAACCTTGATAGTTTTTCTAGACATTAATATTAAAAACTACTATCCAAAATTAACAAAAACATGTTTACCAGTAAATAAATGAAAATTGTTTCTAAAATATAAAATGAAAACGATCTTTTATCCTCTTTAAAGTAGCTACGCTTTATCTAGAATCTCGATGACAGCTCTGCACACTCTTGAATGAACTTGCTCTCCTTTAGTCATTTCAAAGGTGCTGTGAGTTATTATATTGCATCTTGAACTTTAATATTAACCTTAATCAGAGACAACAGTTTAATATAAAACTCTGCTAGATGACAATCTCAAAAGATTTAAACATTGGAAAATTTGTATCCCTCTATCAACTTCACTGTTATTACAACTCGAGTCGATCAATTCCAGAATCCCATAATGGAGCTTTGGGGCTTAATGAAATATTGCATATCTTGTAGCCGGTTAATTTGATTTATTTGAGGTGCACTGAAACCTTGGGAATTTGCTTCAGGTGGTCGCCCAAATCTGAGAAATCTGCTAAAGCCAAACCTACCCTTCTGTCCAATCACATGATAAACCAGCTCTGCCATAGGCATTATTCCAACTTTCCCAGACAACAAAATATCAAATGGGATGTGTCCTGGCTAAATGAAAGTAGCGGCGAATATATTTTTTTCTGTGTGAGCTAGATATCATATATGTGTGGATGTGGTGCAATGCCTGTGCAATAAACCTTTCAGCCAATCATAATCAAGTATTCAGACAGACCATAGCATAATGGTGTATAATTCTTATAAACTTAAAGTGATAGTTAACCAACTATTATAATTTACTCACCATCATGTCATTCAAAACATGTAAGACTGTGTTTCTTCTGTGGAACATAAAAGAAAATATTTCAAAAAATTCTGGTAACCAAACAGTTTTGGTTACACTGAAAAAAAAAGATATTTCACAAAATATGTTCTTTTTGGACCTCCAGGACCAGAAACATTGAGAAACATTAATTTAGTGGCTGCAGAAACGTCATGCGAGTATCTAAAACAACAAAGGAAAAGGTTCAGATGTCAAAAAAGAGAAAAACCTCAGTATGGGTTGAATGCAGATTATAGAACAGCCAGTGAAAGAGGACACTATGTTCTTCAAAATGTTCAGCTTTTACATCATCCCTCAGTGGACCAGCAGAGTACCAAATCTCCAATTCGAAAATGAACTTGTCGCCTTCGAAGATTATAGTACTTAAGTTGTTTGGTCTGGGCTCGTTCAACATTTCTTTGCACAGTTTGTAGGAGTTCCTGTGCCTTTTCGAGGACGGGGTAGGCTGGGCTGTTTGGATCAGGTGGTCTCGGGATAGCTCTTTCTAGAGGTCCTTTCAATTTGCGACCAAGCATGACTTCAGCTGGAGTGAATCCCTTTTTTGCCATGCCGTGTTGATAGCAAATCTGAATTCTGCTAGCCACTTGTCCCAATGGCGATGATGGTCCCGTACATACGATGCAATCATGGTCTTGAGTGTTCGGTTTACCCGTTCAGTCAAATTGGTTTATGGATGAGCAGCAGTGGTAAGCTTCTGGATGACATTCCATTGTTTGCAGATTAGATTGATGAGTTTGGAAGTGAATTGCTTTCCTCATTCAGACACCAAGTACCTTGGGGTGCCCCATCTAGTAAAAAAGTTTGGCTACTCGCAGAGGGAACAATTCCACCCACTTTGAGCAGTAATCAACTATTACTAGGAGATGTTCATCCTGTTTTGAACTTCTGGGGAACGGTCCCATAAGGTCAATCCCCAGCATATACCCAGGTTCCACTATCGGCGTAGACTGCATATGGCCAGCCAACTTTGATACAGTCGGTTTGTACTTTTGACATACCTGGCATTCTTTGCAATGCTTCCATACATCAGCAGATATCATTGGCCAATAGCATATGTCTACCAGTCTCAACAATGTCTTGAGTCTGCCGAGATGCCCACTCAATGGGTTGTCATGAGCGTAGTTCAAGAAATCAGCTCTCAGTGAGGATGGAATGACAAGTTGAAGTTTTTCTCCTTTATGCCCTTGAGATATGCTTCTGAAAAGAAAGCCATTCTTCATGACATAATGGATACGTTTGGGATCAGGACTAGGGGTTGATTGAATTTCAGCAATGACTTCTTGGATTTCTGCATCATCTTGTTGGGCTTTGGCAATGTCTGACCATTCTATAGGAAAGATTGCAAAGGTAGTTGAAGAATCCTTGGGATTTAACGGAGTGAGTAGGTTGAGTGATGAAGATTCAGTAAAACTATGGGAAGTGTGTCTGGAACAATGTTACATTGGCCTTTCCTATACTTGACAGTGAATTCAAACTCCTGGAGACGGATACCCCAACGTATCAATCGGGATGAAGGTTTGGGATGGTTGAAAACCCAGGTAAGAGCAGCATGGTCAGTGTTCACTTCAAATGGTCTTCCCTCAAGGTAAGGTCTCCTTTTTTCTATTGCCCATACCACAGCACAACACTCCTTTTCCGAAATGGAGTAGGACTTCTCAGCTCCTCTTAAAAGACGTGAAGCATAAGCGATTACATGTTCCACTCCTGCAGTATCTTGGGTTAGAACAGCTCCTACTCCAAGGTCGCTGGCATCCGTCTGTACTTTGAATGGTTTACTCAGGTCGGGGGCAATGAGGATTGGTGCACTAATCAACTCACGCTTAATCAACTCAAAGGAATTCTGACATTCTTTGGTCCACCTCCATGTAGCTCCTTTCTTTTTTTTAAGGCATGTAATGATGCAACTTTATCTGAGAATTTTGGAATAAATCTCTGGTACCAGCCCGCCATACCTAGAAATCGTTGCACTTCCTTCAGAGACTTCGGTACAGGGAAATCGTTCACAGCTTTAACTTTGTCTTGGTCTGTCTTTATTCCCTCAACTGAAATCACATGTCCAAGAAATTTCAACGATTTCTGCATCAAGTTGCACTTTTGAAGATTCAAAGTTAAGCCTGCTTTGTGTAAGCATTGCAACACTTCTCTCAGATGGTTAAGATGCTCTTGCTCAGACGTGGAGTACACTACGATATCATCAATGTACACAAAACTGTTTTTTCCTTTCTGATCCTTCAACACAAATTCCATAAGACGTTGGAACGAGGCTGCTGAGTTTTTAAGGCCAAAAGTTAAACGTAAAAAATCATATAGCCCTGATTGTGTCACAAAAGCTGTTTTGTGAATACTTTCAGGGTCCATCTCAACCTGCCAATACCCACTTTTAAGATCAAGGGTACTGAACACTGCAGCTCCATGCACAGACACAAGGATATCATGGATCTGAGGCATGGGATATCCATCCAGATATGTCTTCGCATTTAGCCCTCTGTAATCAATACAGAACCTTTGTCCACCTCCCTTCTTTGGCACTATGACTACCGGTGCAGCCCAAGAAGAAAAGGAAGGTTGGATGATCTTCTTATCCAGCATCGACTTGATCTCTTGTTAAATGAAAGCTTGTTTTTCTTGTGATACACACGGTAAGCTTTCTTACCAACAGGCACTTCGTTGGTGGTGATAATGCGATTTCTAACCACACTGGTGTGTCCGATTTCACTTGTGCAGACAGTAGGCCATTCTTGAAGTAGATGATGAAGTTGTGACTGGAATATGGAAGAGGTATCAGCATTTGTGATCAACTGTTAAATGTACTGCCTGGTTTCTGTTGTTTCCTCTGGAATAGGTAAGGCAATGAAAAGTGACAGCAATGCATCTTTAACAGGAGGGGTCAAGAATGAAAATGTTTCTTCTTGATAATCAGTGGTAGGAGTAAAGTATACAGAGCATTGCCGATATCCAAATGAATTCCAGTTATTACCAGAAAATCCATACCTAGTACCATGGGTACTGTAAGATCATCATCCTTCATTACAAACAGTTCGACCTCATACATTCTTCCATGTAGCTCACATTCACAACGCCATACTCCTATAGCATGTAATACTTGACCACCACTTGATTTAAGCTGTTCTTTATGTCCCAGCTTTCTCCAACAGGACTCTTGTATCAGAGTTAATGAGCTTCCAGTATCGACCAGGGCTTGAAAGTATCTTCCTCTGACCAACAAAGGCAAAGACAAAGTTTTTAAGTTGTACTCACTCATCATAGGTTGTAGAATGCGGGTTGAAGAAGGATTTTACTTGGACTGAGAATCTCGTTCAAGTGGGGACTTTCTTTTCTGGGTTTCAACATTAACCTGACTCCAATACCGCTTCGCTTCTTCAAAATCTCTCTCAATTTGTGTTCCAGTTCTTACCAACTCACTCACTTCCTTCACATTGCTGAGAGTTTTTCCTCTCAGCAAACTCGCAAGTCTGGGGTTACAATTTCTCAAAATGGCCTGAACAATCTCTTTTTCTGTCATCTCTTTCTTCCATCTTAAGCAAAGAGCGCGGTAGTGGTAAGCAAAATCACGAATGGATTCTCTGGAACCTTGTTTCCTTTCTAAAAGACGTTTTGCAGCTTCAGCTTCATAATCATCGGCAGTGGTGTAATGTAACGAAGTAATAATACTTCATTACAGTACTTAAGTATTTTTTGGGAGAATCTGTACTTTACTTGAGTCTTTATATTTCTGTCAACTTTTACTTTTACTCCACTACATTTCCTAAATAAAATGTATACTTTTACTCCGATACATTTTCCCAAAGCATTTTCAAAGTCAAAGTCAAAGTCTGCTTTATTGTCAATTCTACCACATGTACAGTACATACATACAGAGAATCGAAATTGCGTTACTCTCAGACCCCCGGTGCATACAGATAACACTAATAGTAGAGCTTAAGAATCTAGATCAATATAAAATATAAGATATAACTATACAAGATCAATATAAAATATAAGATATAACTATACAATAAGGGGATGTAAAAAAAAGACAAAAAAAAAAAAATATATAAAAATAAATAAATAAAGTTAAATAGAGCAGCGCAAGGCACATGGCAGATAGAGTGCAAACCAGTGAACAAACAGTGCAGATAAAGATTGGCTTATTCATTCTGATTAAAGTGACAAAAGGGCTCAAGAGCAGTTATTATATTTAAATAATAAAGTATACAAAGTGACTGGTGCATGTCATCGTATGTTAGTGGGAGGGGGGGTGGAAGGACCTGGGGATGTGGGATCTGGGGGGGGGGGGTCATAGTTCAGTGGTGCCTGGGGCAGAAAAGGTACGGGGGGGCAAGTTCGGGAGCGAGTTCAGCTTCCTGACAGCCTGATGGATGAAGCTGTCCTTCAATCTGCTGGTCCTGGCCTGGAGACTCCGCAGTCTCCTCCCTGATGGCAGCAGACTGAAGAAGCTGTGTGACGGGTGGGTGGGATCACTTGCGATGCAGAGGGCTTTGCGAGTGAGACGGGTTCCGTAAGTTTCTTGGAGGGAGGGGAGAGAGACACCAATGATCTTCTCAGCTGCTCTCACTATGCGTTGCAGAGTCTTCCGGCAGGACGCATTGCAGGCGCCATACCACACAGTGATGCAGCTCGTCAGAATGCTCTCGATGGTGCCTCTGTAGAAGGTGCACATGATGGGGGGTGGGGCTCTGGCTCTCCTCAGTTTGCGGAGGAAGTAGAGACGTTGTTGAGACTTCTTGGCCAGTGCTGTGGTGTTGTCGGTCCAGGAGAGGTCCTCTGTGATGTGCACACCCAGGAACTTGGTGCTGCTCACTCTCTCCACAGTCGCACCGTTGATGGTCAGAGGAACATGCTGAGTGTGCGCTCTCCTGAAGTCAACAACAATCTCCTTCGTCTTCTCCACGTTCAGAGAGAGATTGTTGTTACTGCACCACCCAGCCAAGCGGCTCACCTCGCTCCTGTAGTTTGTCTCATCTCTGTTGCTAATGAGACCCACCACAGTCGTGTCATCCGCAAACTTAATAAAGAGGTTGGAGTTGTGTGACGGTATGCAGTCGTGGGTCAGCAGAGTGAAGAGGAGGGGGCTCAGCACACATCCTTGGGGGGCCCCAGTGTTCAGTGTGGTGGTGCTGGATGTGTTGCTGCCGACCCGTACTGCCTGAGGTCTTCCAGTCAGAAAGTCCAACAGCCAGTTGCACAGCGAAGTGTTGAGCCCCAGCTCGATCAGTTTGTGAATGAGCTGTTGAGGGATGATTGTGTTGAATGCTGAACTGAAGTCTATGAACAGCATTCTGACGTATGAGTCTTTTTTCTCTAGATGTGTGAGTGCTGAGTGGAGGGTAGTTGAGATGGCATCATCGGTCGACCGGTTGGACCGATATGCAAACTGGAATGGGTCCAGGGAGGGGGGGAGGGCAGACTTGATGTGGTGCATGACTAGCCGTTCAAAGCACTTCATGAGGATGGGAGTAAGTGCAACAGGACGGTAGTCATTGAAGCAGGATGGAGATGGCTTCTTCGGGACTGGAATGATGGTGGTGGTTTTGAAACATGTGGGAACAACAGCCTGACTAAGTGAGATGTTGAAGATGTCTGTGAAGACATCAGTGAGTTCTGCTGCACAGTCTCTCAGTACACGCCCAGGAATGTTGTCAGGACCCGGAGCTTTGCGTGCATTGATCCTGCTGAAGGATCTCCTCACGCTGTCCGGAGTCAGCGTCATCACCTGGTCACCGGGAGGGGGTGGAGTCTTCTGTGCAGTGGTGCCGTTTTGTTCCTCAAAGCGAGCGAAGAAGGTGTTCAGCTCATTCAGCAGAGAGATGTTGCTATCACAGGTCCGTGGTGGGGGCTTGTAGTCCGTAATGGTCTGTATCCCCTGCCACAGGCTACGAGTGTCTCTGCTGTCACTGAAACGATGGGCTATCCTCCTGGAGTACTGTCTCTTAGCCTCACTGATGCCGCGGGATAGGTTGGCCCTGGCTGTTCTCAGGCCCACCTCATCTCCAGCTCTGAATGCAGCGTTCCGCGTCTCCAGGAGTCTGTAGACCTCCCCTGACATCCACGGCTTCTGGTTAGCCCGGACAGTGATGGTTTTTGTAACTGTTACATCCTCAATACACTTGTTGATGTAGGCAGTGACAGTCTCTGAGTACTCCTGGAGGTCAGTGGTGTTATTGTAAGTGGCAGCCTGCTTAAACATATTCCAGTCAGTTGTATCAAAGCAGTCTTGAAGAGCGTCTGACGACCCTTCCGGCCACACCTGAATCTGTTTCTGAACTGGTTTGGCGACTTTAATGAGCGGTCTGTATGCAGGCATTAGCATGACAGTGATGTGGTCTGAGGCACCGAGGTGGGGGAGGGGGAGGGCTTTGTAAGCTCCTCTCTGTGTGGAGTAGACAAAGTCTAAAATGTTTTTACCTCTTGTTGGAAAATGAATGTGTTGGTGTATTTTTGGAAACACACTCTTTAAGTCAGCATGGTTGAAATCCCCAGCTATGATGAGAAAAGCATCAGGGTGTGCTGTCTGCTGCTCACTGATGTGCTGGTGCAGTTCATTTAGTGCCTCGCTCCTGTTGCTGTTGTTGTTGTTCGGGGGAATGTAAACCGAAACGAGCAGTATGGCAGTGTATTCCCTCGGCAGATAGAACGGCCGGCACTTAATAATCATAAACTCCACCAGGGGTGAGCAGTGTTTGCAGATCACAACAGCATCGCGGCACCACGCATCATTGATGTAAACACAAAGCCCACCACCGCGAGTTTTTCCTCCCGCGACGAGAGCTCTGTCCGCTCGATAGCACGTCAGCTGGTCGAGCTGAATAGCGCAGTCCGGAACGCTGTTGCTAAGCCATGTTTCCGTAAACACAAAAACACAACAGTCTCTTACAGTCCTTTGAGTTGAACGTAGTAATCGGATGTAGTCCAGTTTATTGTCCAAAGAGCGTACGTTAGCCAGTACGATGGTGGGGATAGATGGCTTGTGTGGGTTAGCCGTTAGCCTTGCCAGGATACCTCCGCGCTTACCCCTCTTCTGCTTCCTCTCACACCGCTTGCGGCGCCTCCGCTGTGGGCGAGATGCAGCAGTGGGGGTCGGTGACGATGTAGGCCTCCGGAGCAGTCCGAGATCTCGCAGCTGTTCCGCGTGCGCGGAGTTTAACTCTTGAAATGCGGTTCTGCCGACATCCAGCAGAAACTCACGACTGTACGCGCGCTTAAAGACAGGTAGACGCGATGACGACGTACAAAAACACTGCGACTCACAAGACAAAAAACACGAAAACACCGTTCTGTCGGGACAGAGAGAAGCCGCTGCGTGTGGACGCGCCGCCATATCCAGTTCCAAATCCAGTTATTTTTCGTTACTTACTACAAAATAAAGTCGTAAGAACACAGACTGCAAGCAAGCATGTGCAAACAAGTGCTCGCACAACCGCGGTTGATTCCATTTTTCCGGGTTGCATCCGTTGCTGGAGCGGCTGAGATTATACAGTACGAGAGCAGCCTCTAGAGGTGAAATAAAAACTATTACTGATGCCTCGTATAGTTTGTTTTGACACATGACGTGAGGCTGCGCACTGTACAGAGCGGGACACTTCAAAAACGGATTTAAAATGAACAACAAAACGGTATGTTCTACACACACTACAGTACACGATTTCATATCATTATAAAGTAATTAGTTAGATGCTGCATTAGTGGAGAACAGTAGTATGTTTTCCTAATGTGACAAAAACACCAACTGTTTAATGTCACGATTGTTACCATTCATTTGCATTAGTTTATATCCATTTGTTCGCTGTTATGCATTCATTATCCAGTGAAGTTGCGTATTTAAACTGTATCCTCATCATGCAGCAACAGAAACATTTATCAGAAAGGCATTCGATTTGTTCTTTTTATTGGCCCTGTAACACATATTTTGATTAGATCATCATCAAGTTTTCTAAAATAGAGGCAAATAATGTGTGAAAGTATACATATAATAGACCCATGCTATGCCTTTGTGTGTAAAGATGGTAAGTTTTAAGCATGACTGTTATGAAATGGTAACACTTTACAATAAGACTCCATTTGTAAATTAAAAGGTTAATAAAAGTATTGTTCATTGTTAATTTCGACATTTACATTTTTACATCTTAAAGTTGTCTCTTACATTAGTTATAGTTCACTATGAATTAACATGAACGATCAATGTATAATTAGTATTAGTATTTTTTATATTTAAAAATTACAATAAACATTTAGCCATTTTTTAATTCAAAGAAACAACATGTAAGAAAGAGTTAAAACTGAACATAATCATGCTGCTCAAACTGTGTATAGAACAATTTTTAATTATATTTTTTCTCCTTTTGTATTTTACATTTACTTGTACTTTTACTTTCAATACTTAAGTACGTTTAATATCAAAAAATTATTTTCGTACTTAAGTACAAAAAATATCACATACTTTAAAACTTTTACTCAAGTAACATTCTAAACATTCTTTGACTTCTACCAAAGTCATTTTCTGGTAAGATATCTTTACTTTTACTCAAGTATGGTTTTCGAGTACTTTATACACCACTGATCATCGGTAAGGAAAGCATGCAAAAACTCTTGTTTAAATTGCTCCCATGTAAGTACATCTCTTCTCTCAGCCAACCACCAGTCTTTAGCCATCCCCTTTAGCACAGAAGTAAGGGATGCAAGGATTTCAGAATCTGTGAGGGGTCTAATTGCAAAATACTCCTCACAACGTTCTATGAAAGAGACAGGATCATCAGAATCGAATTGAGGAAATTCAGCCCTGAGTTAAGCATCCACAGGTGGACGATAAAATATATAATTTACATTGTCTGGTAAGCTGGCAGTTTGGTTAGATCTTGCATGGTGAGCTGCGCAGAAAATGGAGGAGAAACTGAAGTAGATACGACATGAGCATAGCTTTTAATTTTGGCATCAATCTGAGTGTCTCTTCTTTTCAGAAAGTCAACCATTGACTTTCCCAAATCTTGGATGCTTAACTCAGGGCTCTGCTTAACCCGTTCACTTTCTCTTTGAATTTTATAATTTAATCTCTCTTCCAGCAGCTTACACTGACTGCTAAACTCCGTTTGGGAGCAACATTGACTTAATTTTTGTAGACAGGTTTGTACCTCACCTTCTAGAGCTGTAACTCTTTCAGTCAGTCCATGACTAAATTGTTCGGTGGGATGAAAATCAGGAGCTATATCATCTGGAGGAGGAGGAGGAGGAAGAGGAATGTCAGGTTGAACATTGGATTAATTTTCGTTGTCTGAGTTAAGGTACAATTCACTGAAAGTGCTTATGAGATCTTTTATTGGAGGTGGGTTCTAGTCACAAAATGACCAGCGGTGAAATCAGCAGCGGGTTCATACTCATTCTCTGCATCACATGATGATATTGGCATTGCTATAATACAATGCACACATTAAACAAAACAAACACTACATAGACCTTTCCTTTCAATATGCAACATAAGTTTCCCCGTACGGGCCACCAATCTATAACCATCCCAGTTACTGTGCACAGGTCAAGCTACAAGAGTTTAAAGGGGGATCGTCTTTTGTGCAAGAAAGGTCTATTAATAAATAAAGTCTTGAACAAACAAGAGTGCCGTTTCATTTAGCATGTATTCAAAAAATGTTACACATTCAATATTCACAATAGCCAATATACCGCAAGTCATAAAAAATATACATACGTATACAACTGGGATGGTTATAACGCTAGCAGCCAAGACGTTTTTTTGGCACAGTGTCTCTGCTATTGCCTTTGAGGGATCCTGCTCTCATCTGTGATAGTAAATCAAATGTGAAATTAAATCGGCCAGACCTCAGACAGACCGTATGGTCTGCCAGTCAATCTGAGTCATCTCATTGAGTCTGAAAAACTGTTGAGAGTAGAGGCAGCTTCAGTTGTTTCCATCCATATAATGATTATTTTACTATTTTTATTATATTACTATTACTACTATTGCTAATTACATGTATTAATTGTTTTGTGATTACTATTATTATTATTAAAGGGTTAGTTCACCCAAAAATGGAAATTCACTCATTTATTACTCACCCTCATGCCGTTCCACACCCGTAAGACCTTCGTTCATCTTCAGAGCGCAAATTAAGATATTTTTGTTGAAATTAAGTTAATTTAAAATATCTTAATTTGTGTTCCGAAGATTAATGAAGGTATTACGGGTGTGGAACGGCAGGAAGGTGGGTAATAAATTACATTATTTTCATTTTTGGGTGAACTAAGCCTTTAAGTTATATTCAAAGTTGTTTTACAATCTAGATGGACAATTTTGTTTTATTTTTATTTTTTTGTAGGCTAATTGTTAACCTTACTTGAATAGTTTTTATCTAAATGTTACATTAAGTTAAAATCTATTAACTTTAAATGCAATGTCAAATACTGTTAAAAATTATAATCAAGTATTTTACATGACACTTTAGTCAGGTTTCTGGACTACGCCCTCCAGTTGAGTGGTTCCTCCTTAACTGTGGGGGAGGTAGCAACTTTTTGGTAGGGGGTTATGTGCCTCAAACTCCGGTGGCCGCAGAGCTTGGTCCACCACAGATTCCAGCACTCCCAGGTCTGGTGGTCCCAAGTCCAAGGGGCTCAGTGTATCTGAATCCAGTGTTCCCGAGTCCAGTGGTCTCAGCGCATTTGAGTATGGTGGTCCCGGTTCTGGTGGTCCCGGAGGTCCTACCACCATCAGCTGAGCTTCCATCTGGCAGCTGCCATCTTGTGTATTTGGCCACACACACTTCTTCAGCTCCTCCCAATGCGGTGGCGATCGCTCCTGAACTTTCTTTCTGTTCTGACACGACCACATAGGTCGTCCATGAACTCTCTGTCTGTCCTGTATTGGCCAAGGAGGCCTTCTTGTTTTTACTCTGAGTGTACACAAATAAAAGAAGATATTCCACAGATTAAAATTGTGTATAACTCTTAATTGTATGTGCAACATCGACAGAGTATTTTGAGTCTCTTTCACACTGGTAAGAAAAAAACCGCGGTGGTATCGCCGGCGTGACCTTTAGACCTCAGAGTGTTAAACCCTCTGAGACGGCCATAAAGGCCATTTGTAACCTCTCTGTGCTCTCTGTTCCAGTTCTTCCCTCCATCCCTCCCCCTGATCCACCTCGCTCCACCTCCCTTTGCTTGAGAAGCATCTGGAATCGTCTCCTTAAGGGGGGTGGGGTTCTGTCATGATTCCAGCCTGTATTCCCCTGTCTTGTGTTTAAGAACTTTGTAGTTTAAGTGTTTTTCTGTTCAGATTGTGTTCATTCATGTGTTTAGTTTCTGTCTTCCTTATTTGTTTCATTGTTCATAGTTACCCTTGTTTGTCGCCATAGTAACTAATCACCTACACCTGTACCTTGTCAGCCCCTTGTTAACCTGTGTATTTAAACCCCAGTGTTTCTGATGTTCTTTGCCTGGTGTTAGATGTATCTTGTGCACTTGGTTTTGGTTCCTGTTGTTCCGTGTATGGATTATCTTTTATATTGCCTGGACTCTTGTGTTTTCTGCCTGGATTTACCTCTGTTGTTTTGTTTAAATAAACTCTTAAACTTCATCTGGATCCAACATGCTATTTTCTAAAACAGCCACTTTACAACCTTATGGGGCGCCCCAAATAATCAATAATGGACAACCTAACTGGGGCCCAAAACTTTACCCAGGGGGTAAAAAGCCCACCTTGCCACCTCATACATTTATAAGATTTTTAAACAAACAAACAAACAAACAAACCACTTTTATGATTTATTTTCACTCAAAATATATTGCTCCATCAATGTTCATTAAAAACATATATATTTTTTTTCATACACTATCAGAGTAGGCTAAGTAAAAGCAAATTTCTCTCAAGGTGTATCCTATATTACCTGCAAGCACAGGTTTTTAAAATATATACTTCTTTTTCACAAGGGTATCAGTACTAAATTTTGTTCAAATCGATTGTTCATCTTATTTTTCAACAGGGAGTAAAGTATTTAAACTGAATGTGTGAGACTTCAGATTAGCCGCATTACAGTAAGTAGAAGAATAACAAAAGGAACTTTTATTATGCCACAGTCGCTGGCGCTGCTTCCGCTATCATGAGTATGAGGTAACGCAGATCTGTTTATCATATTAGATACATTTGAGTGTGTTGAACATTTTTATTTTAAAATTTTTAATTTTAAAACGTATTGTATGATGGAGAAAATGCAGTATTACTGTTACTAAAACTAAAGCTGCATCTGCATGCTTCACAAAATAGTGTTTTTCTCTGAGGCATGGCAAAGCATGGTACTCATAAAAAAAAATCAAGAAAATTAGATTTAAACAATAAGACTAAACGTGTTGAGCTATATAACAATATTTAGTTTTCTGTCTATAAATATATCAAAACAGTGGTTCCCTTGCCTATTAAAACGTAAATATTAAAGCGTCTTTGGTGTTTCCATGGTCTCCACAAAATAAAACTGGAAACTGAGGGGAACGCAGATATGATGCAATAGACAGGCGACTCCTCACACGTCCCGGAGCCTTGGTTAAAATTGCAACTTTCTCACAATTTACAAATAGTTAGAAACATTATGATATTGTAAGTACTCAAGTGAACAAAATATATAACACTGGCCTAGTGGTTTTTGGATATTTTACTGCTAAATTCTTACATATTGCACCTTTAACTAACCACTGTGTAAAACAGCTTTGTAATGATGTTTGAGTTGACGTCTTTAAGACCTCTAGAGGGGGCTGTGAGCCTGATATGATATAGGCTGGTCAAGTGCGTGGCCAGGGCTTAAAAAACCATGTTTGTCTGTCTGAAAATGTTTTGAAATAACATTTAAGACACTCATCTTAAGTTTCTTTAGTCATTTGTGCTGATTTGCATAAGTGCATGCATACAGAATATTTTGGCTGTTTATCATTCATTCTGTGCTTGTTCTTATTTCTGGGCAGCTTGAAAAACAAAACCGTGTCAATCTAAAATAGCCTTTTAGGCATAAGCCTACCAGAAGTCTGTTTGAAACGAGCAGCTTAGAACATTGTCAACAAAAGAGTCTCCTAATGGAGAGCAATGAATGGAGAGCCAAACATGGTTTTCCCTTGTGAAAAAGGCAATTGACTAGCAGAAAAGGAATGCTCTCCAGGAAAAATCAATGTGGAAAACACAAGCGGTTATCAAAAACAGGACTTTGATGTTCACAGACATCTGTGACATTGGCAAGAGTGGCAAAAAGAAAAGTGTGGGAAAGAAAGAGAATTCATTGCAGAACTGGGGTTGGTTGGCACAATTTTCATTTTTTTCATTCTTTGTCTTTGGTGCAAGAAACAGTCTAGGCTAAAGCAGGGGTGTGGGGAACGTTGATCCTGGAGTGCCATTGTCCTGCAGAGTTTAGCTCTTAATTAAACACATCTGAAGCTAATCAAGGTCTTCAGGATTACCAAAGGTACAGGCAGGTGAGTGTTTTTTTCAGGGTTGGAGCTAAACTCTGCAGGACAATGGCCCTCCAGGATCAACATTCCCCACCCCTGCTATAAAGCAAAGTGCAGATGCAAACTTAAGTTGTATGAAGTTGTATGTAGAAACATTCAACATTCATTTGTTAATTTGTTTTTGGCACAATAATGTTTTGCATTAATGCCAATTAAAGGGTTAGCTCCCCAAAAATGAAATTCTGTCATTAACTACTCACCCTCATATCGTTCCAAACCCGTAAGACCTTCATTCATCTTCGGAACACAAATTAAGATATTTTTGATAAAATCCGATGGCTCAGTGAGGCCTGCATTGACAGCAAGTTAATTTACACTTTCAAACACCCAGAAAGCTACTAAAGACGTATTTAAAACAGTTCATGTGACTACAGCGGTTCAACCTTAATGTTAAGAATTGACGATAATACTTTTTTTGCACCAAAAAAACCTAAATAACAACTTTATTCAACAATATCTACTGATGGGCGTTTTGAAAACACTGCTTCGAAGCTTTCAAAGCTTTACAAATCTTTTGTTTTGAATCAGTGGTTCGGAGCGTGTATCAAACTGCCAAAGTCACTCGATTTCAGTAAACGAGGCTTTGTTACATCATACGTGTATGGAAATTTCAATGGTTTACGTGACTTTGTTGATTGATACAAAGTAAAGTGTGTTGGACTACTGCATTACACTGTGATTATGCCCACTCAGCATCTTTAGAGCAGGCCTTCAAATCTCATTCACAAGAAGCTACGTCCTGTTTCTCTGCTAAACAAAAGCTCTTCCTTTCGCTTGTCTTGATACGTGCTCCGAACCACTGATTCAAAACAAAAGATTTGTAAAGCTTCACGAAGCAGTGTTTTGAAATCGCCCATCACGAGATATTGTTGAATAAAGTCGTTATTTTGCTTTTTTGGCACACAAAAAGTATTCTACATTTAGAACTACATTTTTCTCCGATATGGATGGAAATTATGCTGCGTTCACGCCATGTCGTAAGTACTGCCATTTTCGAGATGACAACACATGACGTTCTACTCTGAGCTGTTTTTATGGCAACAATGATCAGGTGGTACAAGTAGGAGCTTTCAGAAACTTCCAAATGCTTACAAGTGGTAATTACGAGCTCTACAAGGATGTGATTGCTTTTTTAAATCTCGTAATTACGACTTGGTGTGAACGCACCATTAAATTTATTTTAATGTGGAGGATTTGAACTGTGACAAGATGCAATTATGATAAAGTAGTATATCCCAAAGCTTGCCTGATATTCTGCTACACACTCAAAAGTATGTTCTTTTTCTTTACAAAAACAGTACATACTTTTAGGGCATATAAGTAGGCAAATTGGGACACAGCATTAGTTGTCATGGTTACCTATTGATTTGTGCTCCTGTTTCTTGTTCAATTAATCATTAGTGTGTGTATTTAAGCCCTCAGTTCTTTCTGTTCAATTATCTGTGTCATCTTTAGTTTAGTGTGGTGCACGTTAACTTCACTCCTGCTCCTCAGTGTTCCTTGATGTGTTAAAGACTGTTTATTTGGATCTTTCTGTGTAAAGTGTGTTGGACTTCCGCATTACACTGTGATTATGCCCACTCAGCATCTTTAGAGCAGGCCTTCAAATCTCATTCACAAGAAGCTACGTCCTGTTTTTCTGCTAAACAAAAGCTCTTCCTTTTCGCTTGGATGACTGGCTTGTTCTAATTATTAGCAGAAGTCCGAAAAATCTCCTCCACATTTCCTTGTTTTTGATTTTGAGAGAAGCCTTTGAGTGTTTAAAGTTAAGCCAAACGGTGACACACACTCCAGACAGAAACAAAAACACTCAAGTGGGTCGCCCGGAAACATTCATGTCTGGAATTGTTTTCTTCTGTTCCTTTATAGTAGATATTATGCCATCCTGCATGGATTTTGGCTTTTAGTGGCTTTGTCCTAAACCACATTAAAGTTCACATAAACAATACACTTATATACTATGTAAATAAAGGTTCCAAAAGCAAGTTTTCGCAGCAATGCCATAGAAGAACCATTTTTGGTTCACCAAAAAAACCTTTTGGTTAATAATCTAAAGAAACTTTTTAAACTATAAATAACCTTTTGTGAATCAGAAAGGTTTCATTAATGTTAAAGGTCCTTCATGGAACCACTTATGCCAATAAAGAACCTTTATTTTTAAGAGTGTACGAAACTTAATCTAAATATAAACAAGCAAAACTGCTCTCTTAAAATAAATCTGTTTTGTTTTTTTAAATGTGCTATTGTCGGCTCAAACAGCATTTTCATATCAGCATGTCACTGGGGAAAAAAAGGAAGATAACCTTTTGACCTCTTTTTGGAAAATATGGCAGAAATGCGAGACAGTGTTATCTGGAGTATTTTGCCTAATAATTGTTTTCTGACAATGTTATCTCAATGCTTAACCTCTTTAAAATGTAAAATATATATGGAAATTGAAAGAAATGTCTGTATTAACAAATTGAAGCCTTCACTGTAACATACTGCCCACATATGAACAATAACAGCATTATAGCAGACTGACAGCTGAAACCAACTAGAAACAAACTGCGATTGACTGATTTTCTTTTTCTAGTTGTTACAGTAGGTGCGTTGTGAATTGATGTAACTGTAGCATTACTTAGCATGCACTACTTTGACTTTTCCAGTAGTCCAGAAATAGATGTTTGTAATAATATGCATATTTACATATGTACAAGGTTCAGGGTGTATGAGTTATGTTAACAAATCAGAAGTATATCTTAAGTCTGTTTCCTCTGATGTTGGAAACACTGTCAGGTGTTGTTATGGTTGTGGTCTTCCAGAAGTGTAAGGCAGTCTGTTTCACTGGTTGTGAAAGCTCAAATCAGAAGCTCAAATCAGTTAGAAGGCAGTGGAGAGGTGTGAGCCAAACGCTTTCCGTCGGTCAGTCATCTGGTCTACGAAAGATGAGAAAGGAGAATTACGTTTATGAGCACATACTGTATGCGCTACAGTTATTGTTCAGAATGTTAACAATCTGAATGCTAACAGATTTTAAAAAAGTAAAAAAGTAAACATATATATATATACACTGATGAGCCATTATATTACAAATCACCAGCAGCTACAATAGTGCACACAGTTCATTGCAGCCTTCTGTGTATGGGCCTGCGTAGCTGATGACCTAGCCGGGTCCCTATGCTAACCGCACGCCATCGCAAACATTACATGAATGGGCCCAAGATCAGAGACTGGACGATTGGAAGAAAGTGGCTTGGTCTAACGAATCAAGATTCCTGGTGCATCATGTCGAAGGCCAAGCATGGATACACCAATTACCAACAGAGGCTATGACACCTGGATGCACTGTTGGGCGGACACAGGCCAGCAGCGGTTTTCGGACACTTTAGGCCACATTATTCCAATAGCTGTCAGGTATCTGAACATTGATGCAGACCAAGTGTACCCATTCATGGCAACTGTGTTCCCTGCCGGTGGTGGCCCTTACCAACAGGATAATATGCCATGTCACACTGCCAGAATCGTCCAGGAGTGGTTTGAGGAACATGATAGTGAATTTCTGTTAATGCCTTGGCCTGACATGAACCCAATCGAACATTTGTGGTTCGACTTGGAAAAGAGGGTTTACGCTACATCACCACCACCCCAAAATGTACGGGAACTGGAGGACCTGCTGTTGACATTATGGTAACAGATATCCCTGTTGTTTTGCAGGCTAAAGGAGGTCCTACAGGTTATTAGATAGGTAGTAATAATGTAATGTCTCATTGGTGTATATATTGTGTATATCCTTACAAAATGGTTAAACTAAGACCCAAAATCTGCCCTACATAAATTTAGGGCACCAAACCATGTATTACATTTCTGTACTTAACATAACTCGTAATTGCGAGTTTATATCTCACAATTTCTAAGTACTGGGGGATGTATAGATGTATTCATTTATTTTTATTGTCAATTTTGACAATGATGCAAAATCAAGCAAAGCCCACCGGCAACTATAGTTGCCGCAGTGTATGGTTGTCATTTTCCTTTTGTACGTTTTTTTCTAGATGTTTTCCATGTTTTATGTCTCAATGACATGCAAGCAAACAACCAAACAAAGGATTTCAAGAACCAAAAAAAAGGTATTCACTTCCTTCCTGTGACATGAGGCTGTTAATTTCCAACCCCTACTTCCAGGAAGCATAGCGAAAACCCTCCCAAAGAAAAGTAATTTTCCTGTTAATATTAAGATATTAACATATAACAAATAAAAAAATTATTTTTTGTTGGCATATATATCTCTACATAATCATGAGAGTCTCTAGAATCATCCAAACAAAACAAATCTTACAAGAGATCTATAGTTTTTTGTATACTTAGTCAAAAGTCCAAGCGGCAACTATAGTTGCCAGTGGGCAAATGACTATATCATGGGGAAATGGGGTATACTGTGTTTAATTGGTTAATAAATCAAGGTTATTGGTCTTGTTTAGTGCTTTTTGCTTTCATAATATTTTATATTGTTATATATTATATATTGTTATTTGTTAATTGATTTATTTTTTATTTTATTTATTTTTTGTTTGTTTGTTATATGTGACCCTGGACTACAAAACCAATTTTTTGAAATTGAGATTTATACATCATCTGAAAGGTGAATATATATAATCTTTCCATTGATGTATGGTTTGTTAGGATAGGACATTTGGCCGAGATACAACTATTAGAAAATCTGGAATCTAAGGGTGCAAAAAAATCTAAATATTGAGAAAATTGCCTTAAATTTGTTCAAATTAAGTCCTTAACAATGTATATCCACTCACAAAAATATTTTTTTATATATTTACGGTGGAAAATTTACAAAATATCTTCATGGAACATGATCTTTACTTAATATCCTAATGATTTTTGGCATTAAAGAAATANTCTTATATTTTTATTGTTTACTTTTATTTAATTCCTTCATAGCTATAGTTATGTATATTCTCATCTGTGTTGTATTCTTTAATAATTGCACTGTCCATGGAGCGGACCTGACTCTCATTTCACTGCTGGTTATATATGCTCTATATAATTGTGCATGTGACAAATAAAACTCTTGAATCTCTTGAATCTCTTGAATATCAATAATTTTGACTCATACAATGTATTGTTTGCTATTGCTACAAATATACCCGTGCGACTTCTGACTAGTTTTGTGGTCCAGGGTCACATATAGGAGTAATTTTTCTAATGAACGATGTAATTTAACTTTTTGATTCACAATGCTCTGTTGGAGCAACTTAATGGCTGCACTTTGTTCTGCACTATGTTCACCACTTTAAGACAAACGGATTTGTTGTTTGTTTTGTTTTCATATTCAAGAGATTATAAGCCAGATGCAGCTATTTTGTGTTCACATCGAATGTTCTTCGACTTTGATTGATCTGTTGATCTGTTGAAAGCAGTTGTTTTTATTTAGAAGCCAAATGTTCTCCTCCTATTCAAATTTTACATTGAAGGGGTGCTTACAACATATTTGCCCACCGGCATAGTTGCCGCACATTCAAATACGTTTTTTAAGAAAAAAAACTAAAACCTTGGGAAAATAAATGCAGAACATGTTCACATAGGACACTATTAACAGGACTATATGCATGAAATCATTCAGAAAAATGTGGGCACAAATGGGTTAATAATTAATACTTACATGCTTCCTCTTGGATTTCAAAATTTTCGACAACTTGTAATCTGTAAAGAGAAATTTTGATATTACTTTGCTATATGCATAGTTTTGATTGATATATGTATGATAACATTAAAACATTGTTAAGCAAAAAAAAAAAAAAAAAGTACATGATAATAGTAGATAAAAACACAAAGTTACCCCCAGTCTGATGACATTCTTGTTCTGTGAAGCTGGCGTTGCAGCTTCTGTTGTGGAAACAGAATTACAGATGAAATTACATGCATGAGTGATGTTACATATTCAACAAATAATCTTTTCATTTTTTACTTCTCGCTTTTCGTTACTCTCTTTAAAACCAGTTACTGATTAAGTGTGAGGTTCAATGTACTACAGTATGTAAACTACTATAGCTGACCTAATGATGAATGTAAGATATGAGAAAAAAGTCTGTTTGTTTTTGGCTCAAGCTATTTCTGGCTCCAGTGTTAATTTTCAACAAGACAGCAGACAGGGATAAATATCCATTTCAAATCCATTTCACGCTATTAAGAGGCCTACAAAAACTGGCCACTGGCAAAACATTCCTATTTTAATGGCTGTCTATGGAAAAGAATTATTTTACTGCCAGATGGTGTAGTTAAAATATCTACCAGCTGGGGCTGATGGGACCATGCTGAACGGGCAAGTGTGTGCAGTTTTGGTATGTATTAACCAATCTTTTCCTGTAGCTCCAAACTTGTGATTAGTTATGACCGGCTCAAAAAACTGCATGCGCCAGCTTAGCAACTGACAGTGAGATCAATGGCAATGCTAATGGATGCATATTAGAAGTACTTATACTACGCTTGTCACATTTACATTTACATTTCTTAATTTAGCAGCCATTTGATTGGGTCTTCTTTAAATAACTGTTTAGAGAACCCATAATATAATAAAGCTACAAGTCTTATTGTAAATATTTGTCTTTATACATGTCCTGATGGCTTGATTAGAAGATACCAACATCACCTGTAGAACAATAAGAACATTTGTGAGTAAGAGCTCTGCATTATGGTCTGTGTTTAAACCATAAAGCCATGTGAAAAGAAAAAAGGAGTGAAGATACCTTGTGAAAAAGAAGTACATTAATAGCACACTTTTAAAAAGAGTTTAAAAAGTACTTTAAAAGAATATCCTTAAGTGCTAATTGAATGTAATGTTTTCAGACACTTAAGTGCATTCTAATTGCAATTCAGTAAAAATGTAATATAGTTTACATTTATTTAAATGCAATTAGCTAAACTTTTACAGAGTGGCTTTTTTGACCCACTTTAGTAGCACTTAAGGGATTAGTTCACCCAAAAATGAAAATTCTGTCATTTATTACTCACCCTCATGTCGTTCCAAACCCGTAAGACCTTCGTTCATCTTCAGAACACAAATTAATATATTTTTGATAAAATCCGATGGCTCTGTGAGGCCTGCATTGACAGCAAGATAATTAACACTTTCAGATGCCCAGAAAGCTACTAAAGAAATATTTAAAACAGTTCATGTGAGTACAGTGGTTCAACCTTAATGTTATGAAGTGACGAGAATACTTTTTGTGCACCAAATTGATGGCCGGTTTCAAAATACCTCTTCATGAAGCTTCAAAGATTTATGAACCTTTTGTTTCGAATCAGTGGTTCGGAGCGCCAAAGTCACATGATCTCAGTAAACAAGGCTTCGTTACATCATAAGGGAAATTTCAATGGTTCACGTGACTTTGGCAGTTTGATACTTGCTCCGAACCACTGATTTGAAACAAAAGATTTGTAAAGCTTCGAAGCTTCATGGCGCACAAAAACTATTCTTGTCACTTCATAACATTAAGGTTGAACCCCTGTAGTCACATGAACTGTTTTAAATATGTCTTTAGTAGCTTTATGGGAGTTTGAAGGTGTAAAATTACTTGCTGTCAATGGAGGCCTCACTGAGCCATCGGATTTTATCAAAAATATCTTAATTTGTGTTCCAAAGATCAACGAAGGTCTTACGGGTGTGGAACGACATGAGGGTGAGTAATTAATGACAGAATTTACATTTTTGGGGGAACTAACACTTTAAGTACATCTTAATAAACACCTTATATGTAAATTCATAATTGCTTCCATTAAATATGGTTAAAGTGTACTGCTGAATGTGCTGACAAGAATTTTTGATAAACTAAAATATACTTTAATGCATTTCTGTTGAAACTTGTGTCGTGTATTTAAATATTTGTAATTACACATTTGTAACTATGTTGTAAAAATATATTAACTTTAAATGTATACAAATTTATAATCAAGAACTTTACTTGTGCCTTAGTATGTTAGTGAACACATCAAAATAAGTGTACTTCTTAAAACACGACAAAAGATTATTTAAACATAATGATTTAAAATGTACTTAAAAGTGCTTAATTTGACATTACTATGTGTACTTAAGTGTGTTAAGAAACATAGTCGTGTACTTTCTATGTGGCCTTTTATTTCATTGACATTATACTATCTATACAGTATGGATTTTAAGAATATATAGGCCTATACTTTTAAGATTTGAAGTACAAGTGCACATTTAATAGAATTAAGTACATTTCTTTTTCACAAGGGATCCTACTCCGAAGTGGGAAAAGATTCTTTGATTAGATTAAGATAAAAATATAAATATAAGCCAAAATTCACAGTAGGCGAAACACCTTTATAACTCATATCTGCTGTGAACTTCAGTAAGGTGATAATAGCATCATGCTGTGGGGCTGCTTTTCATCAGCGGGTACTAGCATATACTGCAAGAGTATGTTTTAGTAGGCTAAATAACTGCCCTATGGCTGTGTCTGAAATGGCATACTTCTCTACTATATAGTAGGCGAAAAACAGTATGTGATCAAAGAAGTGTGTCCGAATTCACAGTACTCATAAAAGAGTACGCAAAATGTACCCAGATGACTTTCTACTTCTGGCGAGATTCTGAAGTGTGCATACGATGGACACTTTTACTATCCCATGAGGCCACAGGCGAGGATTTGTAGATGGCATTGAAGCGACACAACTGATGCTGGTAGGTCAAATGCAGTGTTGGGTTAGTTACTGTAAAAAAGTAATTAATTACTAATTACAACAGTGTAATTGTAAGTGTACTCTCTCTCAAAAGTAATGCATTCATAATTACTTTCTTAATCCCAAATCAACCTCAACCAGTTGAACAATACAAGGATAGACATGAAACTGCTCTTATAATTCTTTCAAATAAATAATATAAAATTGCATAAATAATTCTTGAACTGACCAAAGTTTTAAAAGGGAGAAAGTTACATTAAAAACATTTTAACATTAGTCTTTAAACTTTTATGTTAAATCCACTGTTGTTTTACATATAATTTTTCTGTAGTCCATACAGTATTAGGAAGTAACTGTAATTAAATTACCGAAAAATTAATAAATACTTTAGTGAACAAAAAATGAAAGTGATAGTGATCCCATACTTGGAATTTGTGCTCTGCTTTTTACCTATCCAAGTGCACACACACAGCAGTGAGTATTGTACATACACACCATGAAGTGGGCAGCCATTTTTTTTTGCTGTGGCACCTGGGGAGCGATTGGGGGTTAAGTGCCTTGCTCAAGGGCACCTCAGTTGTGGGTAATGAGACTGAGACTCGAACCCATGACCTTCGGGTTACAAGTCCGACTCTCTAACCATTAGGCCATGACTGCCTCCAATATTACCTTACTTTTTCAAGGGAAAAGTAATTAAGTTAGAGTAATGAATTACTTGTAATGCATTACACCCAACACTGGTCACATAAAAATGGCAACATGGCGAAAGTAGTACATCCAGATTAAATTCATACTACACACATTCACTTTTTTATAACTTGCTATGTACTTTTTCAAAATAAGTACCTACTCAAGAGAGTATGCGATTTCTGACAAAGCCCCAGAGTCTAATCTAATCTTTTTGTCATCACATAAGTCTGTGTTGTCATTTCATTTCAAAATGAAGGGTGCTGTAAATAGTTTTAGATAGCGTAAATAGCGTTAGACACACACACCATCACAAATCAATACCAGATTGAGGTGAAGCACATTGTGCTGGCTGGTGGTCTTTCATCATGATGCACTATCAGAATCTTGCCAAGCCTTTGAAATAACTCAAAAATGTTTGTCACTACCTGCCATATGTCAACAAAAGCACCAGAACAGGTAGCTTTATACATTTAAAATTCTGCTGAAAAGCGGTCAAATGCATGTAAGAGCATGAAGGACATTGCCTGTCTGACCTTATGGAAACTTATCACATTATTAACATATTGTGTATGTAAAAAGATTTGAACCAAAAAAAAAAAAAGCCCATATGGCATTTATGACTACATTTATGCACTGTAAAAAATGATTCTGGGTTTTAGTCAGGTGGACAAATAAAATCATGTCCTGTCAACTTGCAGTGTCTCACAACACAATAGGATGAGTTATATCAACCTCAACTTGAAGGGAAATTGAAAACTTTAAATAACCTGTTCATATAACAACAAAACATAAGTTCTGTCAAGTTTCTTTCAAATGCGCATGTGCCAGAAACTCTACGTCATGATGACGTACTATTTTACCGAATTTGAGAAAGACGCGCCATCCGCCATTTTCTGCACGAGAAGCTGCTGCTGATCATGCAAGAAAAGATGAAGAAAGACCCCGCGTTTGAACGACTACCGAATACAGATGGGCTGTATGGACCGCAAATTATGAAATGAGTAAGTATACCTTGATTTGTGCTTTCTTTAGTGTTAATTTGGGCATGTTTCGTTAGCGCTCACTGTCCGCGTTTTGATTTCAGGCAATCATATTTTGCGAACTAAGTAAAACTTGATCAATAATCAATAGCCACACGCACTGCCAGGCAAATTTATGCTCGCTAGACATCGAGCTGCTGTCGAGACGTGAGCAGAAAGAGATGTCGTCTTTGACTACTGTAAGTTAATGTTAATAATAAAAAACGTTACAGAAAACAATGTACATATAACGTTAAGTGTCTTTTAAGCGTGTTGTTTGTTGTTATATTATAAAAATTCTTGATTAATTTATGTTTCTTAAACGCTCAGTAGTTGTTCTTTCCATGATTGTTTTTGAGCACGTGCACACTTCTGTATTGCTAACGTTAACTTGCGCGCTGATCTTGTATTAATGTAATGTCAGAATATCTACAGTGTTGCTCAGTTTTATATTGCAACATCATCACTATGATATTCAATTTATCACCCAGCCATAGAAATAAAAAGTGTTGATATTGCCTCGTTATATTTGGGAAGTAAGATGTTCAGTGAATATTAATATTTGTATAAATGTGTATGTGTACTTGGCTTAAGTTTGACTTTTTTTGTTTTATATTTGCAGGATCAGTACAGTGGAAGCACAACTCCATATCGATGAGGTGGTGTTGCACAATTTGTAGACCCCCAAAAACCTTCTTGCTTTACTAAGGTACTTTTGTTGAAATACACGATTTTCTAGGTGTTCACATTAAAGGGTTAGTTCACCCAAAAATGAAAATTCAGTCATTAATTACTCACCCTCATGTCGTTCCACACCTGTAAAACCTTCGTTCATCTTCTGAACACAAATTAAGATATTTTTGATGAAATCCAAGGGTATCTGAACCACACATAGGCAGCAGCATCATTGCACCTTTTAAACATTCTGAAAGTTAGTTAAAAACATGGTTAAAATAGTTCATGTGACTACAGTGGTTCAACCTTAATGTTATTAAGCGACAAGAATACTTTTTGTGGCCAAAAAAATAATAATTATTCAATTTTAACCATTGTCATATGTAGTGAACTCACAGGCTTCCTTGTTTACGTCCGAATGCTGGCTCATTATTGGCCGAATCCTGTGTCAGCTGTGTCGTGCTGCTCACGTGTTCACCTTTGGCCAATACTGAGTTGGCATTCGTTTGTAAACAAGGAAGATTGCACTGAGTTCACTATGTATGACAACGGTTCAAATTGTTAATTTGTCAAATTGAATAAAGTTTTTTGTTGTTGTTTTTTTGCACACAAAAAGTATTCTCGTCGCTTCACAACATTAAGGTTGAACCACTGTAGTCACATGTGGTTATTTTAACAATGTTTTCAACTACCTTTCTGGACTTCAAAAGGTGCAATGACGTTGCTGCCTGTGTGTGGATTAGATACCCTTGGATTTCATCAAAAATATCTTTGTATTCAGAAGTTGAACAAGGTCTTATGGGTATGGAACGACATAAGGGTGAGTAAATGATGAACTAACCAGATATAGTAATCAATCAGTGTAATCACATCTTTTTTTTTACTCTTTCCCCAGTTGACGAGAAACCTTGTAATTTTTCTATTCCTATAACAAAATGCTGTTTCGTGTGATCATCTCCCCACAGAACATTTAAAAAGTTCGACTTGATCCTGTTCCAGATTCTGTTGATGGCCTCAAACTTGAACCTAAAAGCTGGCTCCAGCTGAAAGACACTTTTGACCTTCAGTAAGAAGATGAAGACTTCCATGATTTCTGTAACCTTACATGTGTAGCTGATCTGTCCAAAGACAAGGTGACACTGAAAGTCCTTTTCACCCCCTTTCCAGATACATTGTCAGACTCCAGTTTAGACACTGCAATTTTAAGTGAATCATGATCTCCATCAACTTCTTTACCCAGCATCCATTCAGAGCCATCTGTTGCCCGTTCGCAGCCATGGCCATGAAAGGTTGTGCTGTTCTATTAGAATATATGGTCAAACTTAATGTCCTAAGATTATATGACCAGTTCTGTCATGTTGAGTGAAATGAAAATGTTTTAACTTCCTGCATGATGTTTTAATTTAGTACTGTTGAAGACTGTCACCCTGGCATCTTTGTTAAATTTGTAAATGTATTTATGTTTTTATAGATCCAGCAAATAATTCACCAGGCTTGTGTCAAAGGACCTGAGCAAGTCCTTTTTTGAAGGCCTAGACAGTCATCTCTCAAAGCTGATGCAGTTGTTCAGGTCAAAGCCTTATGGACATTCCAGAAATGACTTCAATACTGGAGAGCCTTAATAAGGATGTGAGTCAATTTATTTTAATGCAGTCTTTCTCTCCCCAAAATGACAATTCTGTGATCATTTACTCACTTTCATGTTTGTCCAAACCTCTGACCTTTTTTCTTCTATGGATCATAAAACTAGTGATAGTTATCTTCAAAAAAAAAATTAAAATAGGCAACATGACTCGGCCACTACTTTCACTGCATTTTTATAGTGTTGACTTGTACTTTATAGAGCTTAGCCTAGCCACTGTTCATTTTCATTGTATGGAATGAAGATATTAATATTTTTGCATGTGTTTAGAGTGGCATGTTGGTGAGTAAATGACAATTATCATCTTTGCTAACCTATCCTTTTAATTCCTTTAAAGTGTTGTTACAACCCCAATGAATTTGAGGCAGGGGTGCTTAATCCTGCTCCTGGGGAGACAAGATCCTGCAGAATTTAGCTTCAACCCCAGTTAAACACACCTACACCAGCTAATCAAGGTGTTCAGGATCACTACAAACTTCCAGGCAGGTGTGTTGAACCAGGTTGGAGTTAAACTCTGCAATATATTATTGGCCCTCCAAGAGCAGGATAGACAACCCCTGATTTAAGTGGCATGAGCATGTTACGTACACTATTAAATCTTATTTTGGTGCTGAACAAAAAGGTAACAAACGACTGTTTTTGCACCACATTACTGGTGATTAATTTTCAACTAAATTATAAAAGTGTAAATGTGCAAATTTGAAGTAAATGTTTTTGTGGTTTTTATTTATACTAAAAAGCATCAAAGACAGGGAGGGGGAGGAAAGGATAAACATAAAGAAAAACAAAGGATTGAATGAATAAAGCTGGTACTTTAACCATCCTATATTTTACAGACAACAAACTAAAGGATGAGGACAACAGCATTGCTGAGCCTGCCGTGGTACATGCGAAAGACTCCTTCAAAATTCATGAAGATATTCAAGGTAAGCTGAAAAATGTTAGGAAAAACATTGGGTCTCTTAAAGGGTTAGTTCACCTAAAAATGTAAATTGTCATTAATTACTCACCCTCATGTTGTTCCACACTCGTAAGACCTTCATTTATCTTCAGAACACAAATTAAGATATTTTTGATCAAATCCGATGGCTCAGTGAGGCCTCCATTGACAGCAAGATAATTAACACTTTCAAATAATTACTAAAGACATATTTAAAACAGTTCATGTGACTACAGTGGTTCAACCTTAATGTTATGCAGCGACGAGGATACTTTTTGTGAGCCAAAAAACAAAATAACAACTTTATTCAACAATATCTAGTGATGGGCGATTTCAAAACACTGCTTCATGAAGCTTCGAAGCTTTACGAATCTTTTGTTTTGAATCAGTGGTTCAGAGCGTGTATCAAACTGCCAAAGTCACATGATTTCAGTTAACGAGGCTTTATTACGTTGTTTCGAAACGTTTAAAAATGTAAATGGTTCACGTGACTTTGACAGTTTTATACACGTTTTGAACCACTGAATTGAAACAAAAGATTTGTAAAGCTTCAAAGCTTCATTAAGCAGTGTTTTGAAATCGCCCATCACTAGATATTGTTGAATAAAGTCGTTATTTAGTTTTTTTGGCACACAAAAAATATTCTCGTCGCACCACTGTAATCACATGAACTGTTTTAAATATGTCTTTAGTAGCTTTCTGGGCATTGAAAGTGTTAATTATCTTACTGTCAATGCAGGCCTCACTGAGCCATCGGATTTTATCAAAAAGATCTTAGTTTGTGTTCTGAAGCTGAACGAAGGTGTCTTAGAGGTGTGGAACGAAATGAGGGTGAGTAATTAATGACAATTTAAATTTTTGGGTGAACTAACCCTTTAATTTGCAGGGGTCTGGGGATTATATTTGTGTATTTGCATTTAAGTAATAGTACCTTGTTTTGTTTACATTCTATAAAGCCCAGTGAGCGTGAAGAGGATTTGATCAAGGGTGTGGTGATTGGAATCCTAGTGGTTGTGGGAAATGTGATGGAACCTCTCCCAGCGTTCTACAATGACATTGCCCTGGTGATTGAGGAAAAAGTGGTAATGCATCACCTTAGTGATATATCCAATGCTTTTCTGAACCTGATGGGCCTGGACTATCCAAACCTTGACTACCCAAAGGAATTAAAATTCACTTTTGAAGTGATACAGCACCCGTTTATAGGAGTGGGATCGAACTTTTGCACTGCAAGAGTTCACTCTTTGAAGAGCAGGTTGCTGCGATAAGACAGAAAACGAACAATCTATTTTCCTCCTTGCTACTGTTTAAAGGGATAGTTCACCCAAAAATGAAAATGTGATGTTTATCTGCTTACCCCCAGGGCATCCAAGATGTAGGTGACTTTGTTTCTTCAGTAGAACACAAATGATGATTTTTAACTCTAACCGTTGCAATCTGTTAGTCGTATAATGCTAGTGAATGGTAACACAATCTAAAAGAGTAAAAAACATGCACAGACAAATCCAAATGAAACCCTGCGGCTCGTGACGACACATTGATGTCCTAAGACACTAAACGATCGGTTTGTGTGAGAAACTGAACAGAATTTATATAATTTTTTTACCTCTAAAACACCACTATGTCCAACTGCGTTCAGAATCCGGTTAGTGAGGTCTGAACGCGCTCTGACAATGGAAGTGATGTCTCGTACTCATTGAAGCAAAGTGTGAGAGGTCACTTCCGTCATCAGAACACATTTTTTGACCTCACCAAACGGATGCGCAGGGCAGTTAGACATAGTGGTGTTTTAGTGGTAAAAAATTATATAAATACTGTTCGGTTTCTCGCACAAACTGATCGTTTCGTGTCTTAGGACATCAATGTGTCGTCACGAGCCGCAGGGTTTCATTTGGATTTGTCTGTGCATGTTTTTTTGACTCTTATAGATTGTGTTCCCATTGACACGCATTATACGACTAACGGATGGCAACGGTTGGAGTTAAAAATCATCATTTGTGTTCTACTGAAGAAACAAAGTCACCTACATCTTGGATGCCCTGGGGGTAAGCAGATAAACATCACATTTTCATTTTTGGGTGAACTATCCCTTTAATTGTTGTACTGTTTTAAAGTTTAAGAACATTGTTGTTTTAGATCTCATTGTTTTACATTCTTGGAATTTTTTCAAATTGACTCTCTTCTTGTTACCTTGTGCTGCTTACTCTTTCCTTCTCATGTTTCTACGATTGGGAATTAAAGACATGGTTTTTGAATGGTTTAATGTGAAGTTTAACTCAGCTTGTTGTGAATTCTTCATGTACACTTTTACCTGCAATGAAAATATCTGATAATGACAAGGAAAGTTATTTGTACTATTTTGGCTTAAAGATGGGTCTGATAGAGAAGTTTGCACGTGTTTGTGTGAGCTGTGTATATGTGAGGGTTTTTCTTGTGAAGCGTTTTTATATTTTTGCAAGAGAACTCTGTGTCTGTGTTTTTGGATGCATCGTATCTGTTAAATAAAATAAATGTTAAGAGTTTCAATTTTGCATTTGTGTTGATTTCATAAATGTGGATCCAGATAGATATCCAGAACTTCTTGACAAACCAATGAAGTCCAGTAAACTCAAATAGTTAAGTTATAATATTGAGGAAAAATTACTATTTTATGTCAGTTAGACTTGGTTCATGGTTGGGAAAACATGAGAAATTAAGTTCAACCAATGTGTTTTTCAGTTGACTTAACTAAAAATTCTAAATGCTCATTAATTGATATAGCATGTTGGCTCAATTTACTGCAAGTTATTTCAACAACTACATATAAGTTGAGTGAACTTAACACCTAATGTTGGCTAAACTTAACTCCTAATGTTGGCTAAACTTAACTAAGTCAATGCAACAAGATGACTTGACTAAGTCAAGTTGTGTCAACAAATCATTTTTTACAGTGTGGAGGAATGGCATACCTTTCTCTCTAGGAGGCAGTAGGCAGTGAGTAGGAAAAGAAATCCTCCACAGATGGAGACCACAATGAAGCCCAGCCTGTAGAAATCATTGCTGGAGGACCCCTGAGGATCTTGCCCGAATAATCCCACCGCAGCCTCTTTCAAAGGACAAACATGCGGTGTTAATCATTGCTGGAGGGATGTATGTGTGTGTGTGTGTGTGTGTGTGTGTGTGTGCGCGTATGAAAATCATCTCAGTCTTGCCTACAGTTTACTAGTGTACCTGTTTCTTTTTCATGTGGCAGAATGAATGTGTTTGTGCATTCACCTGTGCTAGTGGTTAGCGGTGTCACAGTAGGGGTTACATTGCTGCTATACTCTTGCTCGCAGGTCCAGTTAACAGAAGTGTTAGTGGATGTGATGAGGTGCAAGTAGAGGGACAGGACCTCCTCGACTCTTTGAAGTGCTTGGACAGGAGTCTCATTGTACTGTCTCTCGAATGCTACGGGGTCCTCCTGCAGAGGGTCAGAGTGAAAATGAACACCAAAAATAAATATGAGAGATGTAGTTTAACATTGTGGATCTTAAAGGGATAGTTCACATAAAAATGTCAATTCTGTCATCATCTACTCAAACTAATGTTGTTCAAAAACCATGAATTTCAATTTTTTTCTGCGGGACACACAGCTCTCAAGCTTCAAAAAGAAAACAAAAGTACCATCAAAGTATCATAAATGTGGTCCATCCCTTGTGAAAAAGAAGTGCGTTTACTTGTATTGAATGTGCACTTGTAGTGTACTTCAAATTTTAATATATACTTTAAAAAAATATACTTGAAGATAATATAATATTAATGAAAAAAGGCCCCTCTTTAAGTACACTCTTTAAGAGTATACATTTGCATGACTGTTTCTTAACACACTTAAGTACACTTCATGTCAAAATAAAGGTTTTAGGGCCAAATTTAATAAACAGGGCAAATTAGCGTGAGAGCGCAATTCCACAAATGTGTAGTTTTGCGCGTGATCTACTGCTGACACACCAATTAAAGAGCACAGACGCAGTCAAATAATTTACATAATGACCAACGCAAGCAACAATTGCAGCCATGTCGCAAAATGGGTTGAGACATGCTTGTTTTGGATGTTAAATAATAGCACAAATACCAGTAAACTGACTAGCGCAAACATTAGTAAATCACGTTGCATGATTCATTTAAATACTCCTCTCTCATAAATTTTGTGTGGAAACTCCTACAAATGCATATGCAATAAGGTCAGCCGCAAAAACAACTCAGTCCATGCCTTTTCAGTGCTAATTTTGCACTGCGCGTCTTTAGTAAATCCCGACAATAGTTTTTTAAATGCCAAATAAGACGGTTTGCGCTGGAGCAAGCTGTGAACAATTCTGGCCCCATAAGTACATTTTTAACCATTAAGTTTAAATATTTTTTGTCCTGCTTTAAAGTACATTTATTTTGAGTGTTGAATACCTACTTGAACACATGTAAAGTAGCCTACTAGATTATAATTTTAAACATAGTGTGTTATTTAAAATTACATATAAAATCAATAGTTAAATAAACAGTGTCTTAACAAATGTGCACTTACAAATATTGAATTACTTGACATACAAGTTTCAATAGAAAGCATATTTCAGTTTAAAATAGAATGCTTGTCATCAGTAAACTTTATATAGACAATAGGAGTAATTATGAAATTATAATAATAATAATAATAATAATGCATTTTATTTCTAATGCGCTTTTCTTAGACTCAAAGCACTACATCACAGATTATAAAATAACAACATTAATAATACAATAAAACAAGTCATAGTCAATTACAATAAGCAGCTCTAAAAAGGTGAGTTTTTAAAGAGCTCTTAAAACAGTCCAGTGTTGGAGAGTCTCTAATCACAGGTGGTAATGCGTTCCACAAATGTGGAGCTGAAACAGAGAAAGCTCGACCACCCATAGACTTTAAATTATATACTGGCTGCTGAAGAATACAAGACCCAGAGGAGCGGAGAGAACGGCCTGGAGTGTAGGAGGCAACTAGACTGCAGAGATAAGCAGGGGCAGTCCCATGAATCACTTTATATGTTAAGATAAGTATTTTAAAATCAACTCGTGCTTGTATAGGGGAAGATATGTTGACGAGCAGTTGTATATGTCAATAGCCGGGCGGCTGAGTTCTGAATGTGCTGTAATTTCTTGTATTGTAAATTACGAATAAAGATGTTCTTAAGACTTAAGTGGTTCAAAAAAGCACTTTTAAGGTCAGCTGTCTAAAAATATTATATTTAAGTATATTCTTTTAAAATAAAGCCCTAATAAGTACTCTTTTTTTCTAAAGTGTACTTCATTTTCACAAGAGATATGACTCGTTTGAGGAGCAGAAATTAAATTAAAAGTCATTGTTCACTAAATATCTTGATATCAGTTAAAACTCTGATTGAGTCTTGGGGAAGTAGTGGTGTAAGTCTGGAGACTTAATTATTGTTTTGATTCAGATCTATTTAATGAATCTGTTAGTACAGTTCACGAAAACTGTCTGAATGATTTGTTCACAAATTATCCGGTTCTCACATTCAAATGACTCAATGATAAAGTCAACCACTTGATGCGAAGAATAATGAATTGCTTTTGGTTTGTTTCTTAAAGCTTTCGATGACTTGGATATTGTGCGTGAGTCTTTTGGACTACTTTCATGACACGTTTATGGTGATTGTCTGTTCTTTTTGAAGCCTTAATGTTGTACGTGAATGGAAAACACCTTGCAATGTCTTCCACAAAAGAAAAAAAGTCATATGTGTAAATTATGACAATTACATTTTTTTAATGAATTAAATGTTTAAGATAAAAAAAATAATTTTAAAAAATAATTTAAAAAATATAAAATAATTTGTTTAATAAATATTTAAAACGATTTAAAAATATATCTAGCATTATCATAGTGTGCATTATACACTACCATTCAAAAGTTGGTGGTTGATGAGATTTCTTTTTAAAATATTTAAATTATATCACCAAAGCTGAATATATACATGAAAAAATAAAATAAAAAAACTTTTGAAGTTCAAATGGTCAAGTACATAGCAGGTTTATAAATTGCTTCCCCCTTTTGATCTAAAGGCGGAATCCCTATGATTTAATGTTGCAAATGCAGCTTCCGTAAGTTAAGTCATAAAGACAAATTGTCTTTTCAGTATTATCTTCAGCAAAGCTAGAGATAAATGTTTCCTTAAGTGTACTTTGAGTGGATCCCATAATCCACATGCTTTGCTTCATGCCATGAGAGATTATATTTTGATGAAGAGGGTGCTGAAAAAGAGTTTTTGCCTCATGCCACACTATTATGCATGTAGTTTCAGTAATGGCATTGTCAATAAATCACTAAAAGCTCCTTACTGGGAATAAAAGAAAATACAGCATGTTGAACGCAGGTACAGAGGCTGTAATAATGGCCTTTTCACATTAGAAGTATGACAAAGTAACTGCATGACTTCTTTGTTTTTCTTATACTTGAACCACATTTCGCACGCACATGATATACGACACCAGCTACCAGATGGAAAAATTCTCAAGCTGAATTTGAAGAAATATTTTTTGAAATAAATGGAAATGTCTACAAATTTGACAGGGTTGTAAGTAAACCAATCAACAATGCTTATCTAGCTTTATAAGCTTAAGAAAAAACTAATATATCCACAGACATCTAGCTTTACTTATAGGACTTCTAAGGGTTTTACTGGAGATCTGTAGCTCTCACGACAAGAATGTATGAGGAGTGCAGATTTGATCAAAGATATGGACCAAAATGTGCTTGAGTGATGTTTCTGAATATTTCATCAAAGAGTGGATCAGTTTTAGCCTTTCATTTTGTAATACAGCAATATTATATAGAAAACACAACCAACTCCAGACTGATAAAGTGTAGCGTTAGTTCTGGAAGGTCACGTTAGTTAAGATCGCATCAGCTGACTCTCAGCTGATCGACATCTACCTATAGGAATTTATAGGAGTTTAAAGGCAACACTTTACAATAAGGTGGTCAAATACACTGCCTGGACAAAAAAAAAAAGTCACTGTTTGGATTTTAATAGGCAAATACTTAAGAATCTATGAATGGATCATTATTACAGTGATTATTATGTTTCTAGCATGTTATATGTTTGGCAATGGTTCTTTTAACCCTTAAAGATTGAGCGTGTAGCTTTTCATTTCTTAAACAACCATGTAGGAAGACACATCATGGCCATATTCCAGGATGACAATGTCAAGATTCACCAGGGTTAAAATTGGGAAAGAATGGTTTCAGAGAGCATGAAGAATCATTTTCACACATGAATTAGCACCTCTGAGTCCAGACCTTCATTTCATTGAAAGTCTTTGGGATGTGCTGGAGGAGACTTTAGAGAGTGCTCACCTCTTGCATTGTCAAGAACTTGAACAAAAATTGATGCCCCTTTTGATGGAAATAACATCACAACATTTATTTCCAATGTGAACCACCAGTGAACAATACTTTTTCACCATTAATTAATCTTGTTTGGTAAATGTTCATTTCTACAGCCTACCAATAGATTTTTAATGTTAAAAGTTCCATGTGTTAAAACGTTACTCAGTAACTATACTTTTTAAATGCTATTAAAGTGGATAACACCTTACATAAAGATTACATACAGTAACAATAGTTATTGCGGTGAACAATAGCCTTCTTTTACAGCACTGATTAAGCAAATAAAAAATACACAGTGAATAACTCAGAAGTGGCATGAATGTATATCTACACTGCAATTACAATTGCATAAATAATGTCATGGAATTGTTTTGAAATACACCATTTTTAATATAGAAATATTAAATGATACTTTTAAAGTGTCTTACAAAGATCTTAATAAGAGAGTCGTTGAATCAATCATTCAACCAATTCATTCAAAATGGTTGATTCATTTAGGAACAAATGGGTCGTTGAATCATTTACTCATCTGATTCCTTCAAAAATCAATGTGGCTTTGCTTGAAACTATTTTCATTTAAAAGTTATGCCTAAATTGTAGGTTACTTGATTTTTATACAACAGTTCAATAACTATTTAATATCAAATTTGCAACCATTGACCAATCAGAATAGAGTATTCCAGAGAGCTGTGTAATAATTTATGTTATAAAATGATTAGTTCCTGTCCTTGATTCTGATTGGTCAATAGCTGTTTTATTCAAGATAAAACATGGCTATGACAGCTTCACCCAACGGTTCTGTGTATCACTACACAACACCCTTAGCAACCACTTTTAGTAGTGTAAAATTGTATGTTCCCAATTGAAATTATTCATTGAAGACACATTATGTATTATGTAGAAGAGTGTTGTGAGAAAAAGATAGAGTGAGCGAGTTTATTACCTGCATTCAGATTTAGCATTATCCTTCAGGTCAGTCCTATGTTCATAATAAAACATCTGTTTAAATGTCCGATGTATTAGTTAAGGGGTTCTGACAGCGCTAGTCAAAGCATTTGTCAGTTGCGTCTTGTTCCGTGTTCAAAACAATTCAGTCTTTTCAATGTAAAAGTCTTCGCTACTGACTGACACATAAGGACATAAAGACAGTCTTTGCCGCCATCTAATGGCGTAATAATGTAACTTCTGTTGCTGTTCACAGTCAGGGACTATTTTTTTCCGGCGGAAGGAAGGCTTTAGTGAAAGTTTACTTCATGAAAGTTGCATTGATACATATTTTTGGCTTTAATATTTGTATTGTGTGGTAACCGTTTTATAAAAGCAATAAGGTACTCGAGGCTAGTGCTGTATCATGAATAAGTCACAGCTGAAGAGGTTGCAGGTACTCCGCCTCACGTTGTGCCTAACAACGCACTTTAGCAGTGACTTATTCACGGTACAGCACAGCCTCTCGTACCTTATTGCTTACTTGATAACATCTCAAAAATAAAGGTTACAAAAAGGGTTTTCACAGTGATGAACTTTATGTACTGTGAAGAACATTTTAATAAACCTAAGAATATTTTACCACTTTAATAAACCTTTTGTGCAGTGGAAGGATTCCATGGACATTAAAGGTTCTTCATGGAACCATCAATGCCAGTAAAGAACCTTTATTTTTAAGAGTGAAACTGAACCTCATTGTTTAGTGTTAACAAACAATAGTTTTTTTGTTGTTGTTGTTATTTCATAACAATTCATCAACTAATTCTAAGGTAGCCTAGAGAACCTTGTTAAGTCGTTTTGTCCCTGAGATCAAGATATGTGAGTGTGAGTGCACACACCTCTAGTTCCTCATTCAGTGAAGGTATGCAGTGTTGGGAGTAGATGTTGAGAATGAGGTTCTGTATGGAGACAACTGCTTGAGCACTTCCTGAGCCCCGCATGTATTTGAAGTGGATGTTAAACAGTTCAAGCACCCTTGGCAGAGTAGCCTTCACATAACACACCATGCTCTAAAAGACAAAAAAAGAAAAGAAAAGAAGAATGGGTAAGAAAAGGTTTAGAGAAAATCAGAGAACAAAATCTGGCACATTAGCATGTGTACTTCACTTTGCTTTCAAAAGAGATCAGGCAGCTGGCTTTGCTGATATCAACGTATTGTACTTTGTGAATCATATTCTGTAATATGGGTAAGACTTTACAATAAGTTTCCATTAATTTGACAAATGGAAGGATGCAGCCTCTGAACTGTGATGGAGCTTATGTACTTCAAAAAAATAAATTATTAGGCACAATGCACAATGCATTGTGTTCATGTTGTATTGCAAAATACTTCTGCTATTGATGTGGGATACGGGTAAGGTTAGGGAAATGTTTGGTGGTCTGGTTAGGTTTCAGGGTGTGTTCAGGCATAAAGGAAGGGTCAACATTGTAATTAAAGCTGTAATTTCATGGAGGTATTTTTTTTAAAAACAAAAGTAAAAACCTGTATAAAGACAATGAGGGCATTGCATCAAATGATTAATTTAAATGTTATTACATAGTACTTATAGACACTTGTAGGTCCTCAACATTTACTAATACATTATTAAAATGTACCTGTTAATATTATTTAATGGATCTGTGCTAACATGAACTAACTAATGTTATTAAAAAAAATAGCAAATGTATTGCTTTTTGTTTGTTAATGTTAACTAATGGGACATTATTGTAAAGAATTACCATCAGCGTTGGGAAAAGTTTTAGGCAATGTATTACAATATTGTGTTAATCCCTAAAACAGTAACTAACTTTAATTTTGCATTACTTTTTCTCATCTAGGCTGGGTGGGGCTTGTTTGTTTGTTCCTTTATAACAAAAATTCAAAAAACAAACAACAGACAAACAAAAGTTCTATTTTTGTCAAATGTAAAGTCCCTTTCACAAATGAAAGCCTCAGGCTAAAGGAAATGTTATTCACACCTGTACTGTACATTAGAGGGTGCATCTCAAACAAACCTTTCAGCTATGCTGTCATTTTGGATTGCAGAAGAATAGGATGAAGGAGAAGAAAGTTCAACACTTTACTTATTAGTATGGTTGAATTGGATCGTCAAAGGTCAGCAAAGACATTGGTTAATAAAGTGAGATTAAATACATAAAGTATATTTGTGTTATTTAACATATGTAAATATTGCAGGTTTGTGCAATATTCTGAGTTTGCATTTTACTGTTTTTATTTATTTTGAAGAATACTGGATCTGTTGTGCAAGTGAAATGAGTAAAAGCTGACATTTAGTCTAGAACTAACCATCATGTTTACACAGCGCGCACCTCACACAACACCTCTGCACTTACTCCTGATTTCTCTCAACATAGGACAAGAGAGCTTTCAGACAATAAATGTAAAAACAAAGTAACTTGTGTTACTTATTTGAAAAAGTAACTCAGATACTTTGTTGTAAATTTAAAAGTAATGTTACTTTACTGGTTACTTGAAAATAGTAATCTGATTACATAACTCGCATTACTTGTAACGCGTTACCCCCAACACTGATTACCGTAACATGTTATTATTGACTAAATGCTTCAGATTTAAGAACCTAAGCCAAAGTTCAGAAGTTCAGACTTTCTACGGAATAAAAAGACTGTTATATATGAAATGGTACCAACAGAGACATCAAAAATCTACATCAAAATGCATGCTGAATTCAACCATGTCATGGATGCCACAACGGAAATTTCAACTATTAGTGATGACACTTTGGAGTTACCATCTAATCTAAAACACACCTCCAACGCTGATGCTTTTCCAAGGGCAGATTCAAAACAGAAGACCTTGGAATAGAATATTGTATTGTGGAAAAAGCACAATCCTGTTTTTAAACATTAATATAAAAGCAGAGCAAGATAATGTTTAAAGACACTCTTACCAGGTGTTTTCTCTCAATGAATGTATATGTGATTGAACAGCCAGTCCGCAACTGGTTACTAATCTGAAGAGTAAAAAGACATAAGCTGAAAAGTTAGGAGATATGCTACATTTGAGGTGCTACATTTGAAATCAAAGCTCCCTTGAAGCTTTATTGAGATGTGATTCTTCACCAGTTGTTTTAGTTGAAGCAGGTGGTCCATGGTTATGGCATGTTTGCAAGGACCAGGGATGTCCATCATGGAGAGGGGAACGCACAGTAGCATGAGAACACACACATTCTTCCCCTATAATGACAAGCAAAGAAAACACACACACAAAGGTTTGTTTTTCTATCATCATGGGACTTTCTTACCCCTCACAGAAACCATTTTGCATGCTTAGATTTTGATTTATTTTGAAAATATTTTCTTTTTTTTTTTTCTTATGGGGACTGTCTAATAAATATAAATATGAATTAATATTGAATTAATATATTTTATAAAATATAAATGAAATAAAAATAAATTATATATGAAATAATCAATACATGAATATAAAAGGTGAGAACCTTTCACTGTTATCTTCCAAATACTGTCATGAAAGCTTTTCCTTGCAAGTTGAGCTCATTGTTGGAAAATCAAAATGAAGAATTGCTGTCTTTTTTGCCAGGTATGTCACTGGCAGCTGTCTTCCCTCACTACCAATATATCTTTTCTCTTTCTTTCCTTCTCTCTATCAGAACTGGATCCTGCTGCTTTTTACATTTCTACATCTGCTCCATCTTTATGAAATTTATTTTGATATTTTTTTTATTTTTTTTATTTGAGGCAAGGAATGTCATAACTTTAACAGCCAGCATACACTAAACAATAACTTTTGTTCAATCCTGATCAAGATTCATCTGCAGAGATTTATTTAACCACAGTCCAGTCACGCTTCTGCCAATTAATACAAAAAAGAAACTTATCTTAAGCTATCAGTACAAATGTGCATACAAAAATGCACTCACAATGCAAATGACAAAAATATATATTTTTTTAATTTGAATATATGTTTTGTCATTTTAAGATGTTTTAGCTGTGCAGAAAGGTAAACTGAATCTCTATTGACAATGTAGCACAAGCAGATGTATCATATCAGTGGATGTGGTGACGTCACCATGAATGTGAAAATGTCTCTAAAAGAAGCATCATTGAGAATATGCATAAATACCACCAATTCATCTCCCCTGAATCGTCTTAACAAAGTAAAAAAAAAACAATAACATGTCTTTTGTATATTCAGAATGAAATCAATAAGAGAGGTGTTTCCAGCTTGACCATATGAAGACCTTCAAGCCTACCTTGGTTTTGTAGAAGTGAAGGGGTGTAGGGTTGTTCATCTGGCTCACCGATCCAGCAGGAGAAGATTACAATCCTCAATTAGATGCATTTGAGCAGATCCAGGTGATGTTTTGCTGTGAAGACTTGAAGCAGAATGACACAAAAGCTTGTAACAGAATCCATCCACCATCTAAATTAAAGCACACTGACCCAGACATTGACTTTAATGCACATTCTTGTCAAGCATGGAACAATGGTCAAACAGCTAGTGTCTAGTGAATTTTCTCACAGGAACTCTCTCTTTCCCTTCCCTTTACCCCCTCCTTGTCTTTTTCATTAACTTCTTCTCCGCCTTTTCATGCCCACACCTCTCTCATCCTCTCTATTTCTTACGTTCTCATGTTTCATAATGGCTTTATGAAAGCAAGGTTTCCTGCTTATATGTCTCTTTTAAATTTAAATACATGGCATGCCTATGCATTAAACATGACAAAAGCAATTATTTGATTTCAGCCTCAGGATATTTCTCTATCCCTCACACAAACCCCTATGACTCTAGTGTCCCTAGACTCACTCAACTATTAATCTATCTACCTATCTACCTGTTTGTGGTCTCTTCTCACACCATTTTTTCTCTTCTTTTTTTTTGACATGCTGATGCTTAGATGTTCTTCATGTTCCTGTGATAGATTTGTACCTTCTGAAGCATGCTGAGAGACACCTTAACATGTTAACTGTCAGAGCAAAAGTCATTGCTCTCAAGAGAGGGGAAAAGACTTTGTTCACCACAGGCTTGGTCAAGATTAAAGAACTTGTTGTCAATCATAAATTCTGGTATTTCCAGGGTTCCATGAAACATGAAAGAACAACTGTTTTCTGATGGCTTGGTAATATTTAATGTTGACTGCAAGTAAATTAACAATTTATGGTCTGTCATGCTGTTGTAGCCAGCACACATGACGAAGATAAAAGGAGTAAATACAAATACTTTATTAAACAAAACAAAACATTCAGGAGATTGCTTGGAGAACAATAAGAGTAACACAAACCACACATGATGCAAATGAGAACCAACAAAGAGAAACTGAAACACGGGGAGTATATATACCTGATTCAAACAGAGGAAACTAGATGAGGAACAGTTGAACATAATCAAAGAATCAATAAATAACCATAGAAACAAACTAGCAACATGGATCTGGGGCTTGGCAGATTGAGCTGATGGAAGTGAGGACAACGGTGAAGCCGGAGGGAAGGAGGAGCCTGATGGAGCCGAAGGGGTGAAGGGACAAGGCATAGCTGGAGGCGCAGAAGTCCACGGCACAACCAGGGCGGTGACTAACCGAGGTGGAGCCGAAGGGATGATGAACCATGGTAGAACCAAGTGTGGAGCTAAGGAGGAGACAATTGGTTGACAGGCTGAGGTGGAGTCTAGGGCTCGAAGGCCTGGGGTGGAGCGAGGGAATCCTCACACCAAGGCGAAGTTTGAGACAGACCCAAGGTGGATCAGAGTAGCTAGGCAGAGCAATCAAAGGAAGAGCCGAGGAGCTGAAGGGAGCCAGTGTAGGCAGGACTGAGGAACTNNNGCAGAGGAGGAGGGAGTGGGAGGCTGGGCAGGACCAGTGGCAACGAAGGAGCTTGGGAGCTGGGTGGAACCAGCTGCAATGAAGAAGCTTGGGAGCTGGGCGAATCAAATGACATCAAGGAAGCTTGGGACCTGGGTGGAACCAGCAGAGACAAAGGATACAGGAGACTGGGCAGAACCAGCGGCGTCAAAGGACACAGATGGGACCAGCAGCAACAAAAGAGAAAGAGAGATGGACGGGACCAGCAGAGACTGGGAACTGACTGGGAACTGACATTTTCTGATCTGGCTCATAGTCCATGGATGTTCGGGATGGTCGAGTGACTGATAAATTTCTCCTCCATCTCACCCACAGTGGAAGAGAAGCAACTGACAAGATGGCTGCAACGCCTGTGTCTTCTGACAAGATGGCCACCACAACAGAGTCTTCAGCCAAGTGGCTGCCAAGCCAGAGTTTCTTCAAGTCATGCCTGCCAGGCCAGAGACTGTTCACCTCATGCCTGCCCAGCCAGAGACTGTTCACGTCATGCCTGCCCAGCCAGAGACTGTTCACGTCATTCCTGCCAAGTCTGAGCCTGTTCACGCCATGCCTCTCCACATCATGGCCGCCACGCCAGAGCCTCTCCACATCATGGCTGCCACGCCTGAGCCTCCAGTGATCATTGCCGCCCCGCCAGAGCCTCCTTACATTATGCCTGCCATGACAGATTCTCCAGCCATTGTGATTGCTTCACCAGAGCCCCCTCCATGCTCCATGGCCCAGGTCCTCCCATGCTCCACCAACCTGGTCCGCATCTGCTCCATGACCCAGGCCCACCATTGCCATGCCATGGTCCAGGTCCTGTCCCCCTGCACGGGCCTGACCCTCCATCCCTACCCCAAAACCGCCTCCGCTCCACCACCCTCCAGCACTTTGTCTTGTTTTGGTTTATGTTGGCCATCGGGAGCCACCCTTAGAGGGGGGATTCTTTAATGTCTTGTTTTGGTGTTATGTTTCATATTTTATTTTGATGTTTATGCTTCACATTTCATTGCCATGTTTGTTATGTTTGCCATGTCATGTGATTCCCTTGCTCCTCATGTGATCTTGCCTTGTGCCCCCTTGTGAATGTCCACTCCAAAGTATATTTTAGAATGAGCTCATCCCCAAAATGGCTTAATTATCATAGAGAAGAAGAAAGTCAACTGGTATATTGTTTATGAACCATTTCGGTTGATCACATCCTGAGCAAATGGTCATCAATTGTAGAATGGGAATGGGTGTGGGACACAGAGAACCATCTCAGACAATGAGGTGTCAACTTCATTAACATACAGACCACAGCTTTAATACATGAGCAACTACATTTACATGAAGAGTGGTAAACTGTAACAGGATAAAAGGTTTGAGATTTGGATGTTCTGGGTTCATTCCGACTCCGATGAACCCAAGGTGCTATATGTATTTTGTCACTGCTACGCTGCAATAAACTTCTTCATCAAGATTTTTTTTTTTTAATTATCTTTTTATTTGGAAAGGCAAATTCCCATCACATACATTAGTTACAACTTTAGTTGTTCAAGTACATAGGTAGAGATGGATACAGATATTTTAGTTGAGTTTGTCCTTATTGCCTTTCTGAAATTTTCTTTTACAGACCACTACTTAATCCAGTTGTGAACCATAACAAAGCAGAACAGAACCGGGATGCGCACCATTTCAAGTAATTAAAACATCACATAAAAATAGGGCAGGTCTGCACAAAGCACAAGTACAGTCAAATGAAATCAGATCTAATTGGTTTTACATACTCAGTCCATTTAGTCCAAATCTTATAGAATTTTTCTTTTTCAACTTTAAGGAAAAGGATATCTTTTCCATAACATATATCTCATAGACAATTTCAATCCATTCATCAATGGTGGGTGGGTCTACTTTTAACCATTTCCTCGTAACAGATTTCTTACTGGCTGCCAATAGTATTGCCAACTGTTTTTTATCGTTAATGTTCCATGTTTCAAACCCTAGATTACCCAAATACACAGTTTCACATTTAAATGGAATGTTTACATTAAATACATAGTTTATGTGTTTATGGATCTCTTCCCAGTAAGGTCTTATTGTCTGGCAGTCCCAAAAAATATGGAAGTGATTGGCTCCATTAGATCCACAAAGTCTCCAACAGGCATCTCCGCTGCCTTGGTATCGTTTCTGAATGGGTGTGATAAAAAATCTCGAAATATTTTTACAGCAAAATTCCCACCATGTGTTTGACCCGGTTGATAACCATTGTAACTGGCATATTTTCCCCCAGCTCTCATGTGTGATCTTCACATTTACTTCCCTTTCCCATTTCTTCTTTATGTATTCTGTATTCTCTTGTTTAGATAATTGTATAGCATTATATAGTTTGGAGATAATTTTGCTGTATGGTCTGGGTTTAGTTAATGATAAAAATACTTCCAGGAACCCTGACTCACTTGTTCCTAACACCCCTTTAATATTTTTGTTAAAGAATTGTCTCACTTGCAGGTAACTAAAAAAATCATCTTTTCCCAGTCCATAATATTTCTGTAGGGTTTCAAAACTCTTGAATGCCCCTTTGTGAATAAATGAATGATAAGTAGTTAAACCTTTTGATTTCCATTTCTTAAATCTCCCATCGATTCTGTTTGGTGCAAAGTCTGAGTCATAGGCACACCATCTCATAATTTTAGATGATTCTCCTAATCTGCAAATTTTGACTATTGCCTGCCAGGACTTCAGAAAGCTGCCTGTTATAGAATCATCTGGGATGGCCTGTTCTTCTAGTAATTTATTATCACTTAGTAGAGCTGTTATTGGGATTCCGTTTAACATCGTACTTTCTATTTCTTTCCATCTTGCAGTGTATGTTGGTGAGTGTATGTCCCTTTTAAGCTCAAAAAGGGAATAACATTCCATCTGTGAATATCAGATTTTATCTTTGAATTTAATGGGCCATAATTGATGTCATACAATCTTGAGAAGTCCCTAGGTAATAAAACACCAAAATATTTAATAGATTCAGCATCCCATTTCCAATTGTACATGGTCTTAATCGAGGCTGGTGGATCATAGTTAAATTTTTATATTTGAGTTTTGTTGATATTGATTTTGAAACCCGAAGTGAAACCAAATTCTTCTAGTAATTTCATTAGTTGTGGGAGTGTCTGAGTAGGTTGTGTTATACTTATCAATAAATCGTCAGCAAATAGGGCCAGTTTTTGCTCCCCAGATTTCATTGTTGCCCCCTTTATATCCAACCTCTGCCTAATCAGTTGACTCATGGGTTCTATAAACAGGGCAAAGAGGAGCGGTGACACACAACACCCTTGTCTCGTTCCTCTCTCCAGAATAAATGAATTGGTTAGATCTCCATTGATTTTGATTCTAGCCGTTGGTTTATTGTATAGAGCTGCAAATGTGTCAATTATAGTCATATGGAAGCCAAATTTTTTAAGTACTTTATATAAAAATGACCAACTCACAGAGTCAAATGCTTTCTCCGCGTCTAAACTTAATATCAGTGTCTCCAGTTTTTGTTGTGTGATTTGTCTCATAACGTGCAGTATTTTCCTGATGTTATCTTGGGTCTGTCTTTGTCTGACAAAGCCAGTCTGGTCCTTATATATTAATACTGGTAATATCAGTTCTATTCTTTTAGATAATATGGAGGTGAATAGTTTATAATCATTATTTAAAAGACTTACAGGACGGTAATTCCCACAGTCCAATTTGTCTTTCCCCTCTTTATGTATGACCGAGATCATTGCCTCCCTCCATGAGGGGGGGATATTTTTATTTTCCAAAACCCAATTAAATGTTTTTAACAATGTTGGAATTAGTTGATCTTGCATTGTTTTGTACCATTTTGTGGGAAAACCATCGGTCCCTGGAGATTTCCCCCCTTTCATTCTCCTGATTGCTGATTGAATTTCTTCTTTTGTTATTTTAGATATTAATTTTCCATTTCGTTCATCAGTGGGAGATTAATCTGGGCCAAAAAGGCATCGATCTGATTGTCATTGCTTTCCTGTGGCTTGGAATATAATGTTTTATAGTATTTTAGGAAGCATTGCTGTATTTTTTCCAGACTAGTTTCTATTTCATTTGTTGCAGAGTTTCTTATTTTGTGTATAGTTCTATCCGCTTTTTGTTTTCTTAACTTACATGATAGAAGTTTGAGTGATTTTCCACCTACCTCATAGTATTGTTGCTTTGTGAAAAGGAGCTTTTTTTTAAATTTCCTTAGCGTTTATTTCATCTATTTCTTTTTTAATTTTATAATCTTATATTTGATGTCATCTTTGAGAGACTTTGCATGTTCTTTCTGTAGTCTTTTCAAATCTTCCTCCATTTTTTTGAGTTTTATTCCCTTCATTTTCTTCTCATATGAGGATATGGCTATTATTTTGCCCCTAATCACCGCTTTTAATGCATCCCAGAGAATAGGTGGAGTCACCTCTTCATTATCATTATTATCTAAGTACAGCTGGATTTCGCTTTTTAATTTACCTTTAGTAACTGGGTTATTCAGAATGTTTGAGTTCAGTCTCCAAAGAGTGGATTTCTTCTTATTATTCAGGTGGACTGACATATAAATGGGACTATGGTCTGAAATAGTGCTGGCTTTTATTTCACAATTATCCACCCTACAAAGATCTCCTTTAAGCATGAAAAAGTAATCTACATAGACATTATAGTAGTGCGAGTAATCTCGGCTCGTCGGGTTTATCTCTCGCCACACGTCCACGATCCCCACTTCACACAACCAAGTATTTAATCTTCTACTAATGTTTTTGGCGCCAGATTTGAGTCAATTTCCGGATTTAATCGGACATTAAAATCTCTGCCACATATTAGAATCCCTTGACTTTTTGTTGTCATTAGATCAATTATATGTTTCTAAAAGGACCAGTCACTGCCCGGAGGGACATACACGTTAAGGAGACTCATCACAATTCCTTCTATTTTGCCCGTAACCATCACAAATCTGCCATCGCTATCCTTGTACTCTGATATGTGTTCATAATTTACAGGAAATTACAGCATTTTCTGATTTATTTAATTTGGCATGTTCAGAGTCATTAAGATGTGATTCCTGCAAGAAAGCTATCTGACTTTAATTTTGATAAGATTTTCCCCCTCTTAACTGGATTGAGTACTCAGTTTATATTAAATGATTCTATCTTTAAAGACCTGTTTTGCATCTATGTGATTCCCCTCTTCATCCCGCTTAGAAACCTGGTGCGCTTCCCCCTCCCTGCAAGAACCGGCAGGGAATGAACGACTAACATAATAATAAACATAGAACTGAACACAATTTGTCCGTGTGACTTCCTATGTAGGGGTCTGTTAACCTGACCCTTTTGAGCCTCCCAAGGTGGCCCGAAGGGAAAAATCCCCCTCTTCAATCCAGAGGGAGAGGCCCTTACCTGCAACAGTTGCATAGTGAAATAATACAAATAATAATAATAAAAAAAAGGGGATTCAAAGGTGAAAAGTTAGTCACGAACGAACCAGTCAATCCTGTCATGTAATTCCACCCTTAATTACAGTACAGTTCAAGAGATTTCACAATTAACTCCACCGTCCTCGAGCTTTGGGTTAAACCCTTTAGGCCCCGGAGGGGGCTGGTGATAGTCTCCTGAAGGTTCCAAGCTTCTCCCTGTAGCATGCTTCCCGCCCGGCTTTGAGTGTGTCGTTCCTCACTCGTCTGTCCACTCTTGTCCATGATAACCGCTGCACCTGCTCCATGAGCGTCTCCGGAGGTCTGGTGGTTGTCACAGTGTAGCCTCTTCTCCGCAGGTCCTCTTATGCCTCCTCTATAGTATCGTAGGTTTTGGTTCCGTCGTCGTGTCTCATGCACAGCCTGGCTGGGAAGAGGGTCTGGAATGGAACTTTTTTTTCTTTCAGCACTTTGCGGATCTCAGAATATTCTCTTCGTTTTTTGAATATCAGAGGTGGATAGTCGTGATCCAGGTTTATGTGGTTTTCTTGCCAGGTAAACCGCTTCCTCTGCCATGCCTTGCGGAGTATTGACTCTTTTGTTTTGAAACTCAAAAACTTAAATATGATGGAGCGTGGCGGCGCATCCACCGGCGGCTTCGGTCCCACCGACCGATGAGCTCTTTCAATCTGCAGGTCGGCATGTCCTCAGTTAACTCGAGACCCCCATGTAGTAAATTTTCCACAAACGAAACCATCGTTGTTGATTCCTTCTCGGCTTCCTCCGGCACCCCGTAAATCCTTATGCTATCATGTCTGGAGCGACTTTCCAGATCCAGCAGCTTGTCTTCCATTTTAGTGTGCAGCTTTAGCATAGCCGTGATGACTTCCTCTGTGTTTTGAATCCTCTCTTCTGCTTTCTCAATTCGCCCTTCTGCTTCGCCCTTCTGCTTCGTCCAGTCTGGCATTCACCTTCACAATTTCTTCTTTTATTGTCTCTAATTGTTCTTTATTTTCTTGGCGAACCTCTTCTCGCAGAATGAGCTCCAAGTCAGCCATTTCTCTATGTCGTTTGCTAGCTTAAACCTGTTAGCTTCTAATGTTGCTGCGCCCCGTCTTTCTCACCCCCTGTCTTCGGACGGTTTTTATTTGCTCTAAGTGGTGTTATGGCTCTTGCCCCCTTGTCTATGTTTTTTATAAAATTATTAATTTAACTTGTATGGGGGAATTTCTCTAATTTCTCTGGTTTTACCGGGAGCTCTCTCGCTATGCGGCCATCCTGACGATGTTCCAACCGGAAGTCCTCATCAAGATTTTTAACGTCCTCATCATTATTTCTTACATGACACAAACAAAGGAAACTAGATGAGTGTCACGATTCCTGTCAGTTCCTGGACTACACTTCCCATAATCCTCCCTGCCTGTCACATGCACACTCCACACCAATCATCATTTGCCACATACACCTGTAGCCTATTATCTGGACTATTTAAGACTCACTCACACACCACCTCATTGCGAAGTCTTGATTCACCCTGTGTTCAATTCTGAGCGTTCCCCTGTGTTTATTGTCTGCCTGTCTTCGACCCTGTCTTTGTACTGTGTACGATCCTCTGCTGCCAGCCTTTGGACATTGCATTGTTTCCTGACCTGTGAATGATATCTGCCTGTCCTGACCATTGCCTGTATCCTGACCACGATTCTGCCTAGCTCTTGCTGTTCCTGTTTGCCCCTGCTTAGACCCTGCCTGTACGACCACACTTACTTTTAATAAAGCTTGCAAATGGATCTCTGCCTGAGTCCCGCTTCATTACAATGAGGAACAGGTGAACATAATCAAATAATCAATAAGTAACCATATAAACAAACTAGCAAGGGGAACACAAACATAACATGTTCTCTATAAAGTATATTTGTCATGTTATATCCAATGAAGATGAAAATGATTATAAAAATAACTAAATAAAATGCCAACATATTCCAGACAACTAAGAACTGAAAAGACTGTAACTAAACACATGGAAAATGAGGGTAAAATGACAAACACCTGTGCATATCAAATGAATCACCATGACAACTGATAAGTGGTGGTAAAGCTTGACAAAGGAAATCAGGAAACTAATGAAAACAAACTAAAAGTCCATGAAAATAAATCTAATACAAAATAACTGAATGTCTGTGACTTAATGCCCCTCGCATATAAAAAAAAAAAAAAAGCAGGTGAAGGGATGGTGAGAGCAGGAAGCAGAAACCAGGGAGGAGCCGATGGTGGTAGCATCCATGGAGTTGATATGGAGTGGCCAGATGTAGAAGACCTAGGACAACAGCCCATGGTAGAGTTGATGGTGAGAGGAGCCATGGTGGTGAGCGTCTGAGGTGGAACCTGAGTGCCTGAGGACTGAGGCGGAGCCGGTGTGACCGAGGAGAGACGGAGTGCAGCAGAAGGCGCAAGTCCGTGGCACATGTAGGATGACAACTGATCAAGGTGGAGCCGTAGGGACGAGGGAACCCGGTGGAGCCGTGAGGCCGAGGGTCTCTGGTTGAGCCGAGGGTGGGAGGAGCCGAGGGTGGGAGGAGCCAAGGCGGAGCTGACAGGTTGATGGGCCGAGGTGGAGCAAAGGGATCAAAGGCCGGAGGCGGGGCTGAGGGATCCTCTCGCTCATGCATGACCTGAGGCTTCACAACACCACAAAGCATCACAGGGGAAGATGAAGGGCTGCAGGCATCCAGCTTAGGCAGGGCTGAAGGACTGGATGAGCTTTGTAGTGGTGGTGGGAGAGGGAGACTGGACGGGATTACTGACAACAATTCAAAGTTCATAAAGGGAGATGATTCAGCCTCTGACCTGGACAAAACCAGCAATGATGATGGCAGTATAAATAACTCAGGGTGGGAGGCAGTGTCACAGTGTTCCAATCTATTAAAAAGTCCCCACCAGTATCAGTCTCCACCAATATTCCCTCTGGGACAGCTGTTGCCAGCTCACACCCCTGGTCAGACTCACAATGGGCCTTCGGTTCTGGGGCGTATGTTGGCGCTGTATCACAGGCTCTGTATCCACGGTGGTCGGAAGCTCTCCATCTGCGGGGGCCTCTGGCGTAGTTGTCTCCGTGGTGAGGGCTGATGGTGGGCTGAGCTCTGGGTCTGGTTGTGCGACGTCTGTGAGATGTGGCTGGACAAGGCTGCTGTCATCCTCCGCTTCGTCCACTGTGAATGCGGATCATTCACCCACAGTGCAAAGTTAATGTAAGCCTCCAGTGTCCAGTAGAGATCGCCACGGGGCATGATAAAGTGGAGATCTTCATCCAGACCACACTGAAATCCCTCTATTAAACAGATTTCGTCACAGGTGGCACAATGGCAGATGTCAAGGAACTCCTCCAAGTATAGCTGTTTTCTGCCACTCTGGAACAGGAAAACTGTTGCTCCATCCAAACTTCTATTGCCCCTCATTGGGGCAACGTTAATAGACGCAATGTCCATTCTTCTTCTCATTTCTGAGGTTTTGGTTTTCTGTCATGTTATATCCAATAAATACGAAGAAGATTATAAAAATAACACAAAGTTTAATAAATAACTCAGAATAGAATGCCAACATGTAAGACAGTGTGCATAGCACAGACAATACCAGACAACTGTAATCTGGTAAACTGAAAAATGATAAACTGTACCAGACATCCTGTAATATAATATAATATGATATAATATAATACTTTAAACATACTTTAAACATTCACATTATTTATTCCAGTTTTGCAAATGAGAAGGACACAGAATGCTGTGTTAAGCACTTCTGAGCATGAGATGAGCAGATCATATGTCTTGCATGTGTGCTTGATCTAAGGACAAACTGATCTAGGGCACTGAAGTTATCAGTTTGCAAACAAAAGGCGCATTTGGTTCTCTATTTTGACTGAACAACCCAACATTCCTTGAGGAAGTTTAAATTTTTACATTATCAAGAACTTTTTAAATAAAGAAATGCACATGTACGTATAAAACAGGGGGTGTGTACGGCTTACTTCTTCTTCCCAACTAATGGAGAATTACTGTCTTTATTCAAAAATACTTGGACTGAGGATATGACCAACAATAAACTGATGATGAGATATCTGACCTTGAACAAAAGCCAGTAAAGACTGACTGTGAGGTTAGATCTACTATCTAACCCTTTCATGAATGGAGTTGCCTTAAGGGGAAGGGAATGTAAATGTTATGTATTATTACATTTCAGTATGATTTGGATAAACCTACGCTTGATATTTTCCCGGAATGTGCCTTTGAAAATGGAATATGCCTTTGGGAATGTCACATGCATGGACTAAACAGCATATCTACCATCTAATTTGGAAGATATCAGTGAGCTTCTTTTAAATTTAGCTGTGTAGTCAATAAATGCTGGTTATGATAGCTCAGATGAGACCTTTAGTTATATTTTTTTTGGAAAGACAAATACAGGAACAATGGAAGGATGTTGTGGATGAATGCTCAGTGTCTGCCTGTTTGGTGACACTAGGGCAAATTTCATCACATTTGTCTTCAGATGACTCTTATCTTTATTGTTCTTTAGTGTCTGCTTTTGTGTTTCTTGAAAAATGCTTGTCAAAGCAAATCATTTATGCTTTGGTTTTGTCCTGTAACTCACCTCACAGCAAGGTTTTCATCTAGTTAAGTTTCACTTTTACTGTCTGGTGGAAATGATAAAGAACAAGCCACTTTTGACCTAAGAAAATAAGTTGATTTGTTCAACCTGTAAAAGAACATACTGTTTGAGTCAAAGCTCATGTTATGCTCTCCAAGGCTGCATTTATTTGATCAAAATACAGTAAAACAGTAATATTGTGAAATTTTATTAACTGAAAAAAAAAAAAAATGCTTTCTATATTTTAAAATGTAATTTATTCCTGTGATGGCAAAGCTGGATTTTCAGCAACATTGCTCCAGTCTTCAGTGTCACATGATTCTTCAGAAATCATTATAATATGCTAATTTGGTGCTCAAGAAACATTTCTTATTACTATCAATGTTGAAAACATTTTAGGATTCTTTGATGAATAGAAAGTTCAAAAGCATTTATTTTAAACAGAAACCTTTTTATAACATTGTAAATGTCTTTACTGTCAATTTAGATCAATTCAATGCATCTTCACTGATTAAAACTTTTAATTTCTTTTAAAAAAAATCATACTTACCCCTAACTTTTAAGCTGTAATACAGCTCAATGAAAGAGAAAGTTATTTTTTTCACACTATTTAAAGTAAAAAATAATCTAATACCACAAAACATCCCAGAATTTATTCAACTTTGCTGTTGTTTTCCCACCAAAAATGACTTTCTAGAGGATAATGTCATTGAGTAACTGTTTTTTTTAGGTAAAGTCATATTATGAAAGACTAACAGTAGGAAAAGTGACACTGAAGAGAAAAGTGAAACTGATAACCTATTAAAACAATAAACATTTTGAAACCAAATTTTTTATTTAATATTTTATCTAATAAAATAGTGAACATCTGTTATAGCTGATATAACCTCTTTCAAAACTGACAGCAGTGATGATAACTCTACAAACCAGCTAAAGAATGTGTGGCAGGAATAGAGGGAGAGAGAATGAGAAAAAGAGAGAAAGATAGTGATAAAATCTGTAGCTCCTGCTGAGGAAGGCGTCTTCAGCGTGACTGTAGCAGCAGGAGATCACATCTTGCATTCCATTTCACAACCTTTCTCAATAGAAACGCTGCAAGACAAGCAAGTTTCTAAGCATGCACAGACTGGGACATAAAGACAAAAATATCAAAAATGAGAACCAGGGAATGTCTTCAGTCAATGTTTATTTGGATGAATGTGCCATAGTAATGAAGATGTTCCACGGCTGTTCATCAGTCCTGGGGTTTTGTAACAGCTTCCAGAGTACATAACAGGACAAAAAATAAGGATGGTCAAAAGGGGTAAACATTTTCAGGGATATTACACATTTATCCCCATCCATCCTGACCTTTGGTTTGCCTCATATGCGCCTCATATGCGCCTCATATGTTTGTTTGGATTCTGATGTTCTGAGAGGTGAAAGAAGTGTTGCCAACTAAAAACACTCCAGTTGTTTTTGGTTTATTGGGTGTTCACATTATTCACTCATTGTAGGACACTAATAATAACATGTGAAACTAGTTCATAATGCATCTTTTGAAGATTATAGCAACAACATCTAATGTCTTATACATGGTGATTATAGTAATGGAAAATCTAAATGGATTTCTTGGATATATGGGTTTTGTTTACATGTAACAATCATTACACAGATTAATCGTTTTATGTAACTATAAATATATTTTATATAACTTTTTTATATAAATATATTTTATAACTATAAGGTTTTATAACTTTTTTGGTGCAGAAGTCCAAAGGGTGTGTCGTTTTGAGTTACTCCTCTTTTCAAAGCTATTAATACACATTCAGCTAAAACTAAAACCAAATGTCATGGTCAATAAAACCCACAATGTGTAAAAAGTGCACTTTGTAATGTCAAGTTTATTTTTTATTAATCAGTAAATCAGTAATATGTTTTGACTAACTCACTAAAGCACATGTAAAGTACTTGATTATAATTTTGATATATAGTGTATAGTGTGACTATATTTAAAGTTAATATAGTTTAATGGTACTAAATTGCAACTTCATAACAAATGTGTAATATAATTAAATACATGACATACAAATTTCAATAGAAATGACATTAAAGTATATTTTAGTTTTCAATAAATGCTTGTCAGTACATTCAGCAGTAACTTTAACCATATTTCAAAGACAATTATGAAATTACATATTTATTATGTACTTAAAGGGATAGTTCACCCAAAGATCAATTATCCCATGATTTACTCACCCTCAAACCATCTTAGGTGTATATGACTATCTTCTTTCAGATGAACACACTTTCGCGGTTTAAACAAATAGGACTGGGCAACAAACTCAAGCTCTTACATCAAAATCCTCCGACATTTCTCTTTAAAATTTCTCGCTTTAGACTTCTAATTCATGACCGGTGTTTTGTTTTGCTCTATCCTCTGCGCTCCCACGTTCGTCATTGCATCGGGTCGAGTCATGGGTTAGTCTTCCACCGCAAATCGATGTGTATGGCTGTCTGACGGAAGCTAGTTATTATACTTGATAAAGTTTTAAATATGGATATTTTTATTACAAAAAAAAAACATTGCTTCGCTTCAGATGGTCTTTATTAACCACCTGGAGCTGTATGGATTATATTTGTGATGGATGGATGCATTTTTTTTTTGGCTTCAAAACAGGCCCCCCCTTCAGTACCATTTTAAAGCTTGGTAGAGCCAGGATATTTTTAAATATATCTCTGATTGTGTTTGTCCGAAATAAAATATTCATATGGCTTGAGGGTGAGTAAATCATTGGGTGAACTTTCTCTTTAAGTCCTATACTTGTGCGTCAACAAAATACTCTTAAATTCAACTAACTGCATTTATTATCAATTTAAACTATAATACATTTTAATTGAATTGTAAATAACATGCAAGTGTGAGTTCAAAAACATTACATTCAGTTCGTACTTAAGGATATTCTTTTAAATTATATTATTCCATAACAAGTATACTTTTTAAAAGTATGCTAAAGTCTACTACTTTTTCACAAGAGAATCTGTAACTTTGGTTACCTGCTATTAATGTGACAGATCATGTAGCCAATATGTTGTTGTGTATATGTGATAGCAATTAGATTTTAGGATAGATGAAAACCCAGGTTTGTCAGACTGCTCGAGCAAAGCCAATGCGATTGTTTCCCCGATCAAACTCTGTATAGTATCGAGCTATGAAGTTTGCACCCAGTATCCAGATGGGACCAGTAGGGGGCGGCACATCCAACGCTTTAAACGTGACAGTGCAGATGTCCTCCCCGAACTCTGACTGCTGTAAGGAGAAGAAAAAGAGACATTAGAAAAGTCCATATAGCTGTAACATAGACTGATGAATCTTGAAACATATGCTGCACTTTGGAAGCCATCTGGAAAACCACATGCAAATCAACATGAGGCATTTTGAATTTAATGAAAAAAGTCATTCCACTTAGTGAAATTGATCCCAGACTTTAATGCTAAATGTAATGCCAGATTGACAGTGTAGTACAGCGTCAGCAATAATGAAAACAACACTTCAGTCAAAGCTCAAGTGAATTTAGGGCACCTCTAGACTCTTTGTGAAATTGTGAAAGATAAAACAACATCAGCTTGGCCTCTACCTGGGTCTCAATCATGTGAGGCAAGGGAGTTTTTAAAATTTTCATGGCACTAGGTCAACATCACATTTACACAGTAAAGCTGCAAAGCAATAAAACTTGTTATAAAACGGTCAGTTCCTGTCCTTGATTCTGATTGGTCAATAGCTGTGTTTTATTCACGATTAAACATGGCTATGACTGCTTCACCCAACAGTTCTGTGTATCACTACACAACACCCTTAGCAACCACTCTTAGCCACGTAAACATATGTTGTTCTCATTGATATTGTTCATTGAAGCTTACAGTATTATGCAGAACCTAGAAGAGTATTGTGAGAAAGAGATTGATTGAGCGAGTTTTTTACCTGCATTCAGATTTAGCATTTTCCTTCAGGTCAGTCCTATGTTCATCATAAAAAAAATCTGTTTACAAGTCTGATGTATCATCTTGTCCTTTTAACAGTTAAGGGGTTTTCCCGTGACTGACAGCGCTAATCAAAGCATTTGTCAGTTGCATCTTGTTCCGTTTTCACAACAATTCTGTCTTTTCAATGTACTGACTGACATACTCATAAAAGTCTTTGCCGCCATCTAATGGCGTAATAATGTAACTTCTGTTGCCGTTGACAGTCGGGGACCATTTTTTCCGGCGGAAGGAAGGCTTTTAGTGATTTTACTTCATGAAAGTTGCATTGATACATATTTTTGGCTTTAATATTTGTATTATGTGGTAACAGTTTTATAAAAGCAATAAGGTACTCGAGGCTAGTGCTGTATTGTGAATAAGTGTAGTACAGAGTGTACTATGTACAAATGTAGTACATTATTGCTTACTTAAAGGGTTAGATCACCCAAAAATGAATATTCTGTCATTAATTACTCACCCTCATGTTGTTCCAAACCTGTAAGACCTCCTACACTCCTAGACTGTTCGCGTTGTAGACACAGTGCAGCGTTTCCAGGTTCTACAGTTGCAAGAAAAAGTATGTGAACCACTTGCAGAATCTATGAAAATGTTAATAATTTTAACAAAATAAGGGAGATAATACAAAATGCATGTTCTTTTTTATTTAGTACTGTCCTGAGTAAGATGTTTTACATAAAAGATGTTTGCATATAATCCACAAGACAAAAAATAGCTGAATTTATTAAAATATCCCCATTCATAAGTATGTGAACAATTGATTCTTAATACTGTGTGTGGTTACCTGGATGATCGACCTGGATGATCTGTTTTTTTGTTTTGTTTTGTGATGGTTGTTCATGAGTCCCTTGTTTGTCCTGAGCAGTTAAACTGAGCTTTTTTCTTCAGAAAAAAAATCTCCAGGTCCTGCAGATTTTGCAGTTTTCCAGCATTTTTTTGCATATTTGAACCCTTTACAGCAGTGACAATGATTTTGAGATACGCCTTTTCACACTGAGGACAACTGAGGGACTCAAACACAACTTTTATAAAAGGTTCAAACATTCACTGATGCTCCAGAAAAAAAACATGATGCATTAATAGATGGGGGTGAAAACATTTGGAATTTGAAGATCAAGGTAAATTGTATTTAATTTGTCTTCCAGGAAACATGCAAGTATATTCTGTTGCTTCTGAAGGGCAGTACTAAATGAAAAAAAGTGATATTCAAGCGAAATAAGAAAAATTTGGACCTCTTCATTGTGTTCAAAAGTTTTCACCCCCCGACTCTTAATGCATCGTGTTTCCTTCTGAAGCATGAGTGAATGTTTGAACCTTTGTTAATAGTTGTGTTTGAGTCCCTCAGTTGTCCTCCATGTGAAAAGATGGATCTCAAAATCATTCAGTCACTGTTGTAAAGGGTTCAAATATGCAAAAGATGGTGGGAAACTGAAAAATTTTTGGGACCTGGGGATTTTTTCTGAAGAACAGACCTCTGTTTAACTGCTCAGAATAAACAAGGGACTCATGAACAACCATCACAAAACAAAAAAACTGTTGTAGATCTTTCAGGTAACCACACACAGTATTAAGAATCAATGGTTCACAAACTTTTGAACTGGGTCATTTTAATAAATTCAGCTATTTTTGTCTTATGGATTATATGTAAACATCTTTTATGTAAAATATCTTACTCAGGACAGTACTAAATAAAAAATAACATGCATTTTGTATAATCTCTCTTATTTTGTTAAAATGTTGCACATTTTCACAGATTCTGCAAGTGGTTCACATACTTTTTCTTGCAACTGTATGTCAGAACACAGACTCATTATTGGCCGGCTCCCGTCTCATCATCACAGGAATATAGAAGGCCCTAGTCACAATACTGAGCCGGCGTTCTGACGTACAAGCTGGAAGCACTGAACGTAAACAGCGTAGGAGAATGACACAGAAGAGAAGATATTAAATAAAGTCATTATATTTGTTTTGTTTTTGATCACAAAAAGTATTCTCGTCACTTCATAAAATTGAGGTTGAACCATTGCAGTCACATGGACTATTTTAAGGATGTCTTTAGTTCCTTTCTGGACCTTGAAAGTGTTGATTATATTGCTGTCTATGGACGAGTCAGATACCTCTCGGATTTAATCAAAAATATCTTAATTTGTGTTCCGAAGATGAACGAAGGTCTTACGAGTGTGGAACGACACGAGGGTGAGTACTTAATGACAGAATTTTCATTTTTGGTTGAACTAGCATTTTAATCAATTGTATGTTGGTAAAAGGGGCGGGCACTAACGCACTCCATAAAAACAATCAGTGTTCTGAGACTCGCACATGTGCATTGACTGGTCCAGTCTGAAAAATGCTGATTTTTCTCATAATTTGAACATTTAAAAAACAACATTTATGAGAGTTGTTGTCAGATTTCATTTGTAATTTCAAAATGTAATCAATGTAATCGTAAGCTTGGTGAACAGCTTTGGAGAATTTGATGTTTGATGAATTTGCATAACTGAAATAGCTGCCAGAGAGGCATTTCAAAGATGGCCACCAAGTGAAATTACTTTCCTTAAAGGGATTTGGCTTCTACCAACACCAAGTGGTGTGGATAAAGCAGGGTGCACACTGTACAATTTATACTAGTCCTTTGCGACATTTGATTGTCAGACTGTATGAACATGATCCCTGCTATAAGCCATGTGTCACACTGTGGGACCTCAGCTGTCATTCATTCAATTTCATTGGAAGTGAAATTTGATCGCAACAGTCAATAATTGGCTGTAAGCGAACATGTCAAACTAGCGATCAAAGACTTTAGATTTTGGCCTAAGATCAGAGGAATCTTTTGGGATTCTCAACAATTGTCTCAGATGTCCAAATTGTGCCCAAATCTGTACAGTGTGAACCCGGCTTTTGGCTTCCTACAAAGATAGTCAGCCATGATAAATTTATTCCACAAGCAAAACGAATAACATGAGGTTACTGAGGGAAAAAAAGTAACATCTGGTCATGAGGCAACCCTCTCCATATATAAATAAGCTTTATCGGGCTACTGATATAACTGTCTGCTAGTAACTGATATAACTATCTCAAGTCAGTGTACATGAGGAGAAAATTAAAGCCTATGATCACTTATTCTAAGTTAGCACCACCAAATGTGACGTTAGTTAATATGCAACCCTTTATTTAAAATAAATACATATAAAGTCCTCACCCAGAGAATATAGTCCTCATCTGTGAGAGAATATTCCTGACCACCAAGATGAAAAGCCACAGTGGGCAACAACTTGACCAGATTACAGCTCACAGTATACTGTAAACAGAGCAAGAGAGAGAGTGAATGATAGCTTTAAAACCACACAAAGACAACAATCCTGCATAATTCTGCAAAACAGAAATGACACGAAACTTCACACTTGCAAGGAAAGAACCACACACATTTTACACATTAAATATCATTAACCACATAAGGGATGAAAAAAAAATCAGCTTTCAATCATTCCATTTGCTCTTCAGACATTATTTATGAGGCACAGCCAAAATGATAGACCAAAGCAGCTGTTCCCATGGAGTTGTGCAACAGGAAAAGGAAACGAAACAATAAGAAACAGGTTTTAATGCTCAACTCATCTTGCATTTGCTATAGAAGTAGTTTCACAATAGCTTTTGGATGCCATGTTTCATATATCTGCGCATGATCAATCATCCTAAATTGGTTTGCAGTGTGAAAGTGTTGAGTTTTATCATCATTTCTGACAATCAATGGCCACTGCTGAGGTCCATCATGCATATTGCGCTCTCTGTGTACAACTGGAACACATTGTTTATTTTTATAGCTGTATTTTGAATGTTTGCCACTACTGCTGAGATTTAGAGTTTTCATAATATTGTTTTCAAAGCTTAAATTTTGGCTTCTTCAGTTTCCGTAGTTTCTATTGCTAAGCATTGGATTCATATTTTTGGTTCGGAAAAAATAATTCCCTCTTTCAATAGCTTAATCTCTCAAACCCATTTTCTTATTATTAACAGATTATATGTATGCCTTTTTAAATAAGGACAGATTTTTAAGGAATGTCCTTAAGGTTAGCTAAACAGAACGTACCCCTCCTTCTGCCAGTTCAATGGCCCCGATTGTTTTCATCAGAATGGAAATGGAGGAGGCGGGGCCTGTGATGTAGGAGGAGCCTGTATCAATCACAGCAGAACAGCTGTCCATGCAAAACAGCATATCTGCCCCCACAGACACTCTGCAGAGGAACAAAGTATTACTGTGGTTATTAAAATAAAAGAGACTGCAATGCATTATTTGCCAAAAAAAAAAAAATCACTTTAGCCTCAAAGATACCTGTGTAATTAGTTAGTTTACCTACTTTTGGGGAGGCTTAAATCTATTATTATGTGTTATTATTGGCTTTAAATATAATGCACAAGTTATACGGATACTTCTGTGATACTTTTATTGTGCTTTTGTGTCTTTTTTAGGCTTTTAAGCTTCAAACTAAAGCTCCATTATCACAATAGTATGGAAAAGGGCAACCAGCACTGTCATCTTCAAAAATTCGCCTCATGTTCCAAGGATGAAAAAGAAGTGTCATATGGATTTGGTATGACATCAGAATGCGCGTATGATTGAATTTTGGGTCAGCTATTCCTTTTAAAGGACACAGGGCAAGGATTGATTACCTCTCTGGAAATGGTTTGAGGTTCTGTTCAAAATTAAAAACGGATGGCTACCGGAAACCTTGTATAAACTGATATAGGATATCTATTACAACCAGGAGTATTTGTAAAAACTGTGATGTAAAGCAGATGTAGAACGGCAGAAAAAGCTACATAGCTAGAAATCATTATTGTTCTTTAAAATTGATGATGATAATATTCTTACCCCTTCATGATGACCTCCCACTTGCCTTCCTCTTTAGTATTCATATAGTGGAAAGATCCAGTGTAGTAATTCGGGTCTGTGCCACCCAGCACCAGCTCTCCACCAGGGATGTGTGTTGGGTCCCTTATAGATACATAAACATACAAAGATATGCACTAGTAACAGATGGGCTTGCAACTGTATTATTTAGATACAAAATTATTACACTGTACAATGTACAGTGACAGCATAACAAGATATTCTGAAGAATGTTGGTGACCAAACTGTTTACCACTGCCTTCCCATTGTATGAAAAAAAAAAATACTGAGACATTTCTCAAATTATCTCCTTTACTGTTACACAGCAGAAAGGAAGTCATACAGGATTGAAACCACATGAGGGAGAGTAAATGATGACAGAACTTTAATACCTATTTAAAACTCATGGTGTTATTAATGCAACTGTAATTTCAGTGTAAATGCCACTTCTGAGTTGCAATAAACGGTCTGTAAATATATCTAAATGCCAATTCAGATGAAGCTTCTGATTGGCTGAGAGGTCTTTCCAGCCATGCGATATTCTACCATCATCGCCACGGGAACCGTTTTACCGCTTGAATCACTTCGCTGTCAGCATTCTCACAGCGAATGTCATGGTGGATGACCAAACCCTCTATAATACATATTACAGTGAGTTTTATGAAGGGACTCAACAATCCTTCATTACTAGTTCTAGATTGACATTTAGAATTAGTAACGGAGGCTTGGGCTCAACTGTTAAACTGTAAACTTGAGATTTGAATCCGTGGCGGAAGGAAGTAGTTCCTCACAAAAGAGGGTTTTTAAAGACAATCCATTGTTGTTTCTTATTTATTTACACACTCGTGCCATCAAACTGTTGTATAAACGCAATATCACACTTGTAGCTGTGCGATATGGCTGTATATCAGCACGCTGTGATTACCTACGGCCGAATAACAGCCGTGCACAGCTCTTGTGGCAATAAAAATGATAAGGTATTTAATCATGACATGTGTTTGTCCCACTTTGCCTGATATCCCCCTTTGCTCACCCTAAGAAATGCTGATGCTCACCTGCTGTAGTACACAGAGAAAACATTCTCTTTTAGAACACGTTGAGACATGATGCGATCAAACACAGGTGTAATTCCATCAATGGCTGCATCTGGATAGCCCATCCCCAACACTCCGTCAAACTTGGCAAAGATGAACGGGATCGCAGGAAGAGCTGTGGCCTCTGCAAAAACCTGTACCACTGGGATACCACCCACCTAAAGATGTTAGAGGTCAAGGGTCAAACAGCTAAGTCAAGTACTGTGTGCAAATTATGGTTCTGGTTTTCCATCGCATGTTACTAATTTTATTATAATAGTACGGTCAATTATATATTTCATCTCTCTCTCTCATATATAATATATATATATATATATATGTATACATATCTCATGAACTAAGCTTTTTTCATATTCCCTTTAAACTCATTTCTTAACATTCCCAATGATTTACATTCATAAATTAATGTTTTTTTGTTACTCACTATAACTACGTCCTCACTCAGAAATCCCCGGACGTTTCCAGAAGCATACTGGATGGAGAATCCTGTGCCGTTATAAATATGCGTGTGGGATTTAGAAGCATCGTACCTGTTGTGTGTGACTAAGAGACATATGGAGAAAGGAAGACTGAGCTGTAGGACAAAAAATGGTTTTGCTTTTCATTGTAAAAAGTAAAGCTAGATAATACAATGACTTTTTAAGATTTTAGATTTATATGCTTTAAGCAAATCACTCACAGCAGGCTGTGTATAAAGGAGAACAGCTATGTGAGGGAACCCAGAGGTTGGCAGAACCCGTGTCAAACACAACATTGAACATCTGAGCTGGTGAACCAATACTAATCTCACCAAAGTATTGAGTCTGAAAAACAAGAGAGACATAGACAGTAGAATTACAGTTATGAAACATGCTCAAAATTGTGGATCATTTCCATTTTTAACTCTGATTTACATCTAAGTAGTTGATCAGAGGTGTTGGAGCTGTGCCGTTAGTGGGTGACGGTTCATCATATTTTGGCATAATCTCAGAAAACACTTGATCTGGTGTGGCATCCATCTCCTTGAGGGTTTCTCGTATGGATGGCATTTTCTTCAGTTTTACCCTGAGAAGTGAAGAGAGAAGTGTCTTGTGTTACATTTATTATTTTTTACAACTGATAAAACAGCAATTACAGGATACAGAGTGCATTTTATAATTTTAACTGATTTTAAGATGAAGTTAGCTTTTAAATAATTTTTATTTAAGATACTCCCTATATGGCAAAGACAGATATTTTTGTATATGTTTTGTAACATTTCAAAATGAATACAGATTTAAAATATATTTTATATAAATATAGCCAATTTTAATACATTTTATAGTTTTCCTCATATATTTTGCCCATTTGTATATACGCTCACTGGCCACTTTGTTAGGTACACCTGCTCAACTTCTCATTAACACAAATATCTAATCAGCCAATCACATGGCAGCAACCTCAATGCATTTAGGCCTGTAGACATTATCAAGACAATCTGTTGAATCAAACTGAGCATCAGAATGGGGACGAAAGACAATTTAAGTGACTGAATGGGGCATGGATGTTGATCTGAGTAAAATATCCAGTGAGTGGCAGTTCTATGGGTGAAATTGCCTTGTTGATGCCAGATGTCAGAGAGGAGAATGGCCAAACTGGTTCAAGCTGATAGAAAAACAACATTCAGATGGTAGGGTTAGAATTTGGTGTAAACAACATGAAAGCATGAATCCATTCTGGTTCAGGCTGGTAGAGGTGTAATGTGTGGAGGATATTTTCTTGGCACACTTTGGGCCTCTTTGTTCCAATTGAGCATTGCTTAAATGCCACAGCCTGCCTGAGTATTGTTGCTGACCATGTATCCATTTTCTGATGACTACTTCCAGCAGGATAATAACGCTCCTTGTCACAAAGCTCAAATCATCTCAAACTGGTTTCCTGAACATGACAATGAGTTCACTGCAGTGAACTCCTGTAGGGGGGAATTCCGGTTGATTGGGACAATTTTTGCCATTGAGATGCCTGGGAAAAAGTGTCCCATTCAACCTGAATTCACCCTACTCAGTGGCCTCCACAGTCACCAGATCTCAATTCAATAAAGCACATTTGGGATGTGGTGGAATGGAAGATTTGCATCATGGATGTACGGCCGACAAATCTGCAGCAACTATGTGATGCTAGCAGCTGCCCAAAATCTCTGAGGAATGTTTCCAGCACCTTGTTGAATCAATGCGATGAAGAATTAAGGCAGTTCTGAAGGTCCAACACGGTACTAGCTAGGTGTACCAAATAAAGTGACTGATGAGTGTATTTATATCTAAATATATTTACATTATTTAGATATTGTCGAATATATATATCAAAAACATATTTTCTTTAGCCATGCCATTTACAACAGATATTTAGCATATATTTTATATTGATTTAAACAGTTTAGATAAAATAAATTTGTAATACCAGATTATTTTGGGGGTTTTAATTAGTTTTTTATGCCAAAGGCCCCCAAATATGATGATTCCTTTTCAAGTAACTTCTTTCCTAAAATATAAAAGCAGCTATATATGTACAAAAACCCATTGATGTGTGACATTTTATGATATTAAAGACAACATATTGATTTTCAAATTAAATATTTGGTTTTTATGTTGTTGTATTAATGTCAAAGCAAATTATTTAAAAAAAAAATTACTTTGAATTAAGTTGACACTTTTTTTCCCCCCACAAATTTTCCACAGATCCCCTAGCAGCCTCCCAGATAACAGGGAACATTCACAGATCTTTGGCTAATGCTCTGGCAAGGTTCTCTCAAAGTTATTCCAGTAACATTAATAGAATGTTCGTTTAGAGTTATCTGGTCTTTAATAGCTAATGTTCTCAGAATGTTAGCACAAAAACATTATACATCATTCATGGGACATTATTTTTCTTTTTCGTATATGTTTTATTTGGTTGTTCGTCTAACTTTTTTAAAAAATGTTACTTGTTTCAGAACATTGAGAGAACATTCAGAGTAACATTCCCATAATGTTAGCAAAATGATAAAATGGAATGTTCCCTTAATGTTCTTATAACAAATAATTTTTTTAAAAACATTTAAGAAAACTGGACATTTTGAAAGTTTAAAAAACATTCAGAAATAATGTTTTCATTCATTAATGATAACACTAGCAAAAAGTTTTTATAACATATAAAACGTTTTTTTTTTTTTTTTTGTAATGGTGCGCTTAATGACTTCTTTCTTCTGTATTATTTTACTAAAACATGATGAAGTAGACATTTTGGTTTACAGAAGCTTGTATGATACAGAAAAGGAACTGCAAATATTGTCAAGAAGGAAGTCCCTCTCCACTGAGTGTGTTCACTTACCTCCATAAGGCCTGTGCGCTGGTTGCTGAGAGTGACAGAACTAGAAGAGTCAAGCAGTGCACGTTCATTCTTACAGATGGATCGAATCACTTTAATAACCGGTGTAACTGTGCCACACGTCTAATGCCCCGACTCCACAAACTTCACTCCTCTTTTGCAGTGCTTTATTTGAGAGACTTTCCTCCTTCCAGTGATTTTATACTTTTTCTCCAATGCTCTGTTCTGACCTTGACACAAACCTCTAGCTTCCTCTCTCCTCACACCCCCCCTTCTGATAAATGGTCCCTGAACAGAGTGACCTCTTGGTCCTGAGGAACATAGCACACACAGTGATTTAAGACCACTTCAATTATTAAAATCATATTTCGGTGGTCCTGAAGGTTGTGGATGTATGGAAAAATGTTGACCACAAACTGTGAACTGTGTATATCTTTAAAGAATATGACACTTTAATTATTAAATAAGATCATTTTAATTAACATATTTTAAAGAACCACACATCTGTCATATAATACATTTGTAATATTATGAATGTACAGTACGTAGGCTATGTGTATATACAGTATATATATATATATATTTATAAAACGGTTCATTCCTATCCTTGATTCTGATTGGTCAATAGCTGTGTTTTATTCACGATAAAACATGGCTATGACCGCTTCACCCAACAGTTCTGTGTATCACTACACAACACCCTTAGCAACCACTCTTAGCAACGTAAACTGTATGTTCTCATTGATATTGTTCATTGAAGCTTACTGTATCATGTAGAAGAGCATTGTGAGAAAAAGATCGTGTGAGCGAGTTTATTACCTGCATTCAGATTTAGCATTTTCCTTCAGGTCATTCCTATGTTCATAATAAAAAATCTGTTTAAAAGGCCACTGCAATATCTTGTCCTTTTAACAGTTAAGGGTTTTTCCTGTGACTGACAGCGCTAATCAAAGCATTTGTCAGTTGCGTCTTGTTCCGCGTTGACAACAATTCGGTCTTTTCAATTCGCTACTGACTGACACATAAAGACAGTCTTTGCTGCCATCTAATGGCGTTATAATGTAACTTCTGTTGCTGTTCACGATCATTTTTTTTCCCGGCGGAAGGAAGGCTGTTAGTGAAAGTTTACTTCAAGAAAGTTGCATTGATACAAATTTTTGGCTTTAATATTTGTATTGTGTGGTAACCGTTTTATAAATGTAATAATCAAATAATCACTGATTAATGTAACATCTCATTATACATACACACTACCATTCAAATGTTTGGGGTTGGTAAGATTTTTTTTATGTTAAGTCTCTTATAGCTACTCACCAAGGTTGCATTTATTTGATCAACAATACAGTAAAACAGTAATACGGTGTTCAAAATTTTATTATTTAAAATGTATTATATTTAATATGTAATTTATTCATGTGATGTAAAGGCTGAATTCTCCGCATCATTACTCCAGTCTTCAGTGTTACATGATCTTCAGAAATCATTATGATGATTTGCTGCTCAAGTAACAATTTTTTTGTTTAACAGTTGTGCTGCTTAAAATGTTTGTTTTTTTTTTGCTTTTTTTAAGAATCTCTGATGAATAGAAAGTTCAAAAGAACAGCATTTATTTGAAATAGAAATATTTTGTAACATTATGAATGTCTTTACTGTCAAAAAAGTATTATTTTATTTTTATTTTTATATGTGTGGTCTTACATTTACATTAATGGCAACATCTCTGCCATGCATGATACTGACCTTCTTGGTTTGTTTGTAAGGGCAGCTACTGGATGACCCCTGACCTTTAAACTTAGGGGCAGTGTGGAAGCCTAAAACTTGGTTTCCCACAGTAGTGGGCAATGCCCAGTCTCTTTCCCTGAAATTCCTTCATGGGAAGCTCCACACATAGACGTCATCTTTTACATCTTCCTCTATTTTGCTGTTTATCTTCCTTGGGCTTAATATTTTAAGGTGTTTCAGTGATGTGGAACAGATTGTAAGATAGTATTTGTTGGTTAGTCATTTTTGAAGGACTAGCACGTTTAGTCCTCACTAAAGACGATAAGCTAACCTGCACAATAATACTTTACAGTATTATGACATTCAGTATAGTTGGGGAGGAGCACCAATCATGAAAACTGGCATCTTATTTAAGCTAGCAGCTGCCCAGCAGATGCCTGTGGAACTGCCCAAAGGAGCTAAAACATAAGTTAGACATAAAACACAATGTTAGATACCCACATATTTGGCCTCAGATCTGGAGCTAAAACTTGCATAGCAGCTGCCGTACAGCAGTTGGCACTACTGAAATTACATCTATATTTATATATATAAAAATGAGTGAACTTATGCTGCTGGATGCCACACTGATATGCACTAGCTAATATGATGAAGCCATCACAATTGGTTCTTGACACTTGCTGTCGCTATTCAGCTCATGTGAGATCTTTCGTCACGCTCATTACTCCTCCAACCTGCAGATATACCCACACTTGGAGGCTATGTAGTGAATATCTGTTTGCACTTACCATCCTCAACCACCAGATGTCGTTTTAGTGTACTGGAAAGTGACACACAAGAGGGCATCACTGATATTATCAATTCTTTTTAGTCCTATATCTAAGAGGTGTCACTGCAAGAGGGAGGGGAAGTTTTTTGTTTTTATTATTAAAGTTTACAAGGTTGCATTAAAAAATAACAATGATATGCAAAGAAAATTATTTATAATAAATAATCTACTGCAACATTCCATTAAAAAACAAGAATTGTCCATTTTGATAAATGTTGACTATTTGGTTGCATGAACCAAATCATTTTTAGACAGATATTTGAGGAATGATGATTTGTGTGGCCTTCTTTGCCAGAGCAGTTTATCAGTGCCAGTGGTAGGGAGGCCTAGATTTACTGGTACTTTGTTGGTTGTTACAGTACTTAATTTAAGACACCCAATAAGGAAAACTGAGTAAAACAAATATTCGTTTAAAGCTTTCACGATTGTATCCTACGTGACAACTTAATCTTATTTCTATTCAGCTGCAGAACCACATCCGCTGCAACATGTTCACTGAAGCTGCGCGAGCGTGCGCTTTAAGACAGGCGGAAGTGGACGCGCGTCATTGGCTGTTGAGCTGCTCTTCAGAGTTGTGCTCGTGCATTCATTCAAACGGCTGACTTCTGGAGCGCGCGCAAGGAAAGGGCTGATCTCCTTCGAGCTCAAATTCATGTTTCATCCGTTTACTGCATGATTCTGTCAACCAAATCTAAAGGTGAGAGACGGTTAAAAGCGACATTATTATCTCTTAGCCGGCGCCAGCTGACAATTTCTCCTCAGCTAACCTTGTAGCAAATGAAGACATAAGGCGGATGTATTGCGCTTATACAGATACTTCAATAAATGAACGGTTGGTCATTTTTAGGGAACATTTGCTACTTTTATAATGACAGGAAAAAAATGTTTTGTAACCTTTAGCTAAATCCAAGAAAACTGTAATATTTTTATATGTTAGCATCGTGGCTACCACAAACTATTGTCAAACTAGCTAATGTTTTGATAATTTCAAAGTCACCTTGTAAAAAAACCTAAAGGTTTAGAAAACAAACTATTGTTACTAACAATGAGCTTTAGTACCCTGACCAACCCAATTCGTCTTTTGCAATGAAGTATAATAAAATGCATTAAAATACTTCCTGAACTAAAAAAAATGTATGTAAGCCACCAAATATAGCGCTTTTTGACAAAACCTGAGCCTAAATCCATAATTCGTCACTGTTTTTGTTAATATGTGAGGAAGGAGGAACTGTCAGTGTTTGTTTTGAAGCACTCGGTTTACAGACATATTGGATGATGTTAAAGGGACAGTTCACCCAAAAATGACAATTCCGCCACCATTAAAGTGAATGACTATCATTGTCACTGTGTGTTCACAGTAGAAAGAAAGTCATGCAGGTTTGAAATAACACGATGTTTAGTAAACGATGACGTATGCTCAGTTTCGGGTGAGCTGTCCTGTCCGTTCAATAATCCACGTAAAACCATCATGTCATTAGACACACAGCTCGAGCGAAAGTGTAAAAGTCTTTTAAGCTGCTGGAGCAAATCTCATTCGGCTGTGTCCTGCTGGTCTGATGGCAAACCGTCTCAATGAATGTCAGATTAACAGCTCTGATAATCTCATAATAATGTTAAATCTGAAGTCTTTGAGCTGTGCAGTTGGTTTTGAAGAAGCTTATTGGTTCATTACGTTAGGACTGATAGTAATACGCATTTGAAATCGTAAATGTGATAGTGATAGCTCTCCCAAAAATGATTTGGCTGTCATCATGTTGTTCCAAATCAACACTACTTTCTTTCCTTTGTGGCACACAAAAGGAGATATTTAGCAGAATGTAAAAGCTGCTCTTTTTCAATGCAATAAAAGTGGATGGGGACCAAGAAGAGCAGTGATCACCGTTCGGTAATAATATATATAATATGCTACAGATCAAAAGTTCTTTATAATTACAATTAAAAAAAAGTTTTTGAAAGAAGTCTCTTATGGTCACCAAAGCTACATTTATTTTATCAAAACATAGTAAAAACATTTAAAACGGTAATTTAAAATAATGTGATTTATTTCTGTGATGGCAAAGCTACATTTTCAGCATCATTACTCCAGTCTTTAGTGTCACATGATCCTTCAGAAATTATTCTAATATGCTGATATGGTGTTCAATTATTAATAATGTTTCTTATACATTTTGAAAACTACGGAGGGGACATGTTCGGTTCACTTAGTTTTGTCGTGGCCATGACATATAAACTCGTGGGAACGTGATAATCTGTTGTGGCCACGATATATTAATTTGTGGCCACGAGATCATTTTTTCGAGGAAACAATATATTTTTCTCGTGGCCACGACTTCATTATGTTGTGGGAACAACATCTATTTCTCGTGGCCACAAGTTAAATGTGTAAACAACCTGCGCAACCTGGAATTATCAGAAATGGATAAGATTATAATAATAACATTTATTTTTAATTAAGAAAAAGCATGGAATTAAGAAATGATTATATATTAACATATTGCATTTGCTATATTGTATTGTGCGCGATGTTGCCTAAACAGCATTCAAATGAAGTTACTTTGAGTTTGTATTTTGTAAATACTGTAAATGCCGATCATGCCAATAAAGTTTTGATTTTATGAATGTATTTCTGTAGACTACAGTAGCTTAAATAAGCGTCTGTTTTCACTTGTAGCCCCTCGTGCCTGTGACAAAATTTGAATGAAGTTCAAAAAATATGTTAGCCTACTTTTAATAGGCTATATCCTATGTTAAAATAATATTTTTTTAATTATTTGTATTTAGCCTATAAAAGCTTTGATTTTATTTATATCTGTAGGCGCACGGGAATTTTACAGGAAGTTAATTTACGGGAATTTAACATATATATTTCATTTTATTTAGGTTTAATTGGCATAATAAATAAATAAATACATAGTCTACATACATACACGATCAGTGAATGGATTAAAAAGGCTGTGATATGGAATGGATAAAAATGTTTTCTTGTAGGCCTAGACTATATTATTTTATATTCTTACATAGGCTATCCTTTTATCATTATTATTATTTAATAATAACTAACTTCATTTGAATGCTGTTTAGGCATCATCTCGCACAATACAATATAGCAAATGCAATATGTTAATATATAATCATTTCTTAATTCCGTGCCTTTTCTTAATTAAAAATAAATATTATTATTATAATCTTATCCATTTCTGATAATTCCAGGTTGCGCAGGTTGTTTACACATTTAACTCGTGGCCACGAGAAAAATATATCGTTCCCTCACCATATGATCTCGAGGCCACGACTTTACATTGCGTGACCACGGCATAAGGATGTCGTTACTTCGAAAAAATTATCTCGTGGCCACAACTTATTATCACGTTCCCACAAGTTTATATGTCGTGGCCACGACAAAACTAAGTGAACAGAACATGTCCCATCCCGGTCACTGTAGAAAACTGTTTTTACTGCTTATTTTTTTCAGGATTCTTCGATGAATAGAAAATTCAATGAACAGCATTTTTTTTTATATAATTTTTTGTAACATTATTATAAATGTCTTTACTGTCACTTTTGATCAATTTAATGCATCATTGCTGAATAAAAGTATTAAATACATTTTCTTACACTTCCACAAAGTTTGGGGTATAACCTTTGTGAGACTTTAAAAAAACAAACAAACATACAATTCTTACTGACCCCAAACTTTTTGTAACAATATTTTGCAGTATTACTTTTTTTTTTTTTTTTTTTTTTTTTTTTTTTTTTTTTTTTACTGTATTTTTAATAAAATAAATGCAGTTTTGTTGAGCATAAGAGACTTCTTTCTAAAACAAACATAATTATTACAAAGTTTTAAGTCATTCTAATTTTATGAGAATAGGAATTACAACAGCAACACAGAGTAATGATATCAACAGAGTCACTTTCAGAATTTTTTTTTTTTCCAGCTGATGAATAAAAACATTAACAGCCAAACAGAATCCACCCGAGTTTAAAGATCTCACACGTTTGAAACGGCAGACAACATGACTGCAGAGCGTGCTTATAAGTCCATTGGTGTGGATGCTAATATATTTATCATTACAGTTACAAGTATCATTCTAGATATGAACTGGCCTTAACTACAGTCCATGTGTCTTCTTGCTCACTTCAAGTATGACGAGACAGGAGTGACGTATCTGTTCTCGGCTGGAGCGTGAGGTTGGGCAGAGGATGCTGGAGGAGAGTGATGGAGAGGTGGAGGGGATCGGAGGAGGAGGGCTTGAAGCAGAGGTGGAGAGACTGACGGCAGAACTCCAGGAGGCCAATGAGGAGAAGTTACAGGCTGCACGGTACGGTCTGGCTGTTCTGGAGGAGAGCGCTGCTCTAAAGACCAAACACAGCCAGCTGGAAGAAGAACATGAAGCCCTTAAGATGGAAATGCAACAGCTCAGAGAGGTCAGTCAAGAATACCAAAATGGTTTATTATACTAAATTAAATACATTTTAAAATTATATCATTTTTAGAAATTATTTAAATTACTCATAATGTTGTAGGTATGAGTATTTTTTTTATCTAAATGCCTCTTAAATTGCAGTTGTTTCATTCACTCGGCAACCAATAATTTTCTGCACAAAACGTGGTCGACACAAACCATGTTTATAATTGAAGCAGGTTAAATGTAGTCTGGGTCATATTTCTTATTACCTTGAGTAGTTTTGTGTATCGTTTTTGAAGATGAGGGCATATCACAACCTGTCCATGTAGGCATCTGAAAACAGATGAATTTGTTGATAAAGTGGGGCAGTTGTGGCCTAATGGATAGAGTTGGGCTTGTAACTCAAAAGTTGCAGGTTCGAGTCTCAGTGCCGGCAGGAAATGTAGGTTGGGGGAGTGAATGAAAAAAAAAAAAAAAAGGTACCCTTGAGCAAGGCACCTAACTCCCCAGGTGCCGCAGCAAAAACGGCTGCCCACTTGTGTGTGTGTGTGTGTGCACTTGGATAGGTGAAATGCAGTTTACAAATTTTGTGTATGGGACACCATACTTGGCTACACGTCACATCACTTAAATACCATAGAATTTGACTTGACAGTCCGTGGACACATAACCTTGACATCAGAGTTATCAAAATGCATTTTCTCTTTCATTTTAAAAGTTGTAAAGCCTATTCATTTGGTTATTTTAAATAAGTCTGATTATATAGGTAGTTGCATTTTGTTATTTGAATTTAGCATTGTTGTTTTTTGTTTATTGTGGCCCTATAAGAACAGACGTACAACCCAATTTTGGGTCATGACTCACCAGTTCAGAAACACTAAGAATCACTGAACTTGTCATTTGCTTCCTGAAGTGCTTTTTTCCATAGAGAGATTTTGTCCAAGTAACAATCAAGCATTGAGAAGACATGTCATTTAGCTGTTACACAACCAGCCTAGGGATGTTTTTCTTTGACCTTCTTCTGTTGAATGATCAGAAGCGTTGTCTTCCCTGTGTGATTCATTTCCTTATGGTATTACAGATGGATAGTTTGCATACTCCGATGTTTTGTCTGGACATAGGACTCTTCACTTTCAGTGACCTATTTTCCTGGTTTGTCAGTGTTATGCAGGATTTGTCATTTCATTTTAGGTTGAACACTCAACTTGGCGATGATGGCTAAAAAGCAAAAGCTTTTCCCTGCAGAACTCTGTAAAACTTACCAAACCAAAACTTGACATTTAAATTGAATGATCATCACATGACATAAACAGTTCTTTGGGACCCAGGGGACTAACCAGGGGGGTATTCCAGAAAGCAGGTTATGAGACACATGCCTGGGTATGAAAGTTACCTCCGTTTTTGGAACCAAGGTAACTTTCAGGGTATGTAAGTAGCCATAGCAACTTAGGCCCAATCCCAATTCTATTTTATACCCCTTACCCTTACCCCTACGCCTACCCCTACCCCTTCCCCTTGCCCCTTGAAACAGAGTGTCAAGGGGTAGGGCTGAAAATATTCCCCTAAGAAATGGGACACCACTACTAGAACGTTACACGAAAACGTATGAGCCTGCGTGTTTCCTCAGGAGTCCCTGGTTGATACAGAACATACAATACTGATGAATAAGCACGCAAACTGAATGCACTTTTTGATTATATCATGTAACGTACACGTATTTATGGATGTAACCACAACAAAACAATACATTAATCATGCATGCGGCAAAAAGACAAGTTAGTTGCCACCGGATTTGAATTTATGTTGTCAAATCAACACGGGTTTCAATAAAATATAAAAAAATATGTTGTGGAACTATCATAAAGTAAAAAACATTAGCGAACTTTTTTCATAGAGATTTTAACAAATCTTTTTTCGGAGAACATAACCGTATACATGAACACAAGATTCATGAAGGCAACATAAAACAAGTGATTATTTATTACTAAAATACTGTTTACCGTAAAAAAATACTTACATTTATGGGTCTCTCTGCTCGCTCGGTCGGCCATGTTGGAAATTTATCATACCCCTTCGTCTGAAGTGTGGTCCCGAAAAATCTTTGTTTGAAGGGCTACCCTGGGTAGAATTGGGATTGGGCCTTACTCTCTGAACATAATCTTATGTTCCAGGGTTAGTTTGATTAGAGTTATT
>RJVU01051590.1:430881-460297 GCA_003731715.1 Anabarilius grahami | reverse complement strand
CTGAAGCACAAAAGGAGATTTGAGGCAGAATGTCCAAGCAACTCTTTTCCATATAATGACTAAGGGGGCTTTCACACTGGCAGTTTAGTTCGAAACGGGGCATGGTTCGCGTGAAAAATCTCTAATATGAAAGCTGTCATGCGAACCTGTGTGTGCACCGGGGTACTGAACCCGAGACAACCTGAAGGAGGTGGTCTGAGTTCGGTTGCACTCTAACTGTGCCGCGGTTCGCGTGAATATGAAAGCAACACGGACTCTGGTGCGCACTTGTTCAGGAAGTAAAGTAACCTGCGCATGGCGCATGCGTTTTCGCCGATTGTAATGTATTTACTTAAATAAAACACATGTAAGAGATGATAGTGCTGATGATTATCTTGGATTCGAGCAGGAGTGAGCCTGCAGTGTATTCAGATTTTGTGAGTGCAATCAGAGTGGGAAATTAATGGCAATCAGCTGTCTCCTCAAAATAGGCTGCTTGCAAACAGCAGAAAACCATCTACATGCGACGCACATACAGTAAACACAAGTGTTGTTTACTCTGCTGATCGTAATAGCACCACATTAATAAAAAACACAATTTATTGACCCGCGTTCTGTTTTTTATCATGCGCCGTGCTCGTCTGTGATGACGTAAGATGAACGCAAACGCACCAGGGTTCGATAGAATCAATTTGAGTGTGAAACCAGACCAACGCTGCGGGGGGCACCGGGAACAAATGAGCCTAGTGTGAAACCCCCCTAACTAAAATGAAAACACAAAATACAAAACAAAATTCTAAATATTTATAAAAGCTATAATAGTAACTCTCAATAATACTAAATAACACAGATTTGCAGTGAATTACAATTATTGCATGGCTTCAGAAGCATGGACCACTTTTGATACTCTTGTCTAAAGGTGCTTTTTTTGTCATTTTGGAGCTTTGCTTTATAAACCACCTTATGATTTTGTTTTATGGAAAAGAGCTGCCAAGATTTTCTAATGTTGTCTTTTGTGTTTCACACATGGAAGTCATTTATGGGATGAAAATGTGGTGACATGGAGAACAAAGAGCAAATCTTAATTTCTGTCTTTTAAACAGCATGTTCTGCACCTACACATAATGTACAGAGGTATAAATTCTCTTGCATGACTCTTACAGATTCTCTCATGCACTTCCCCCTCTTCAGTCGTCCTTTCATCGTTAATTGTAGAGCAGCACAAGCATGTTTTACCCACATGTTCTCACATGATTCAAATTATAATTTTCTGAGAAAAGTGTGTGGCTACGCTAATGGCAACCTGTCCAGTATTGGTTCATCTGGTAACAGTTCAATTCAATGTGGGACAATCTGGGGCATGTTTGTCACAATTTGTCCAAGCACAAAAGCATGCATTAAACACATTGTAATTACACCCTCTGGTTGCCAGTGAAGCTGGAATGTAATGTAACGTATAAAGTTTCACTTCACCAGCTCTCGATACAGTTGCTGTTGTTTATAGGCTTGGCAAGTAAACAAATTACTCAAAATAATTGAAGACGAACAAGTTTTTAACTTTCAACAGCTCTGAAAACTGCCGTTTTCATTTAAAGAATTTCAGACATTCACGCAAAGTAGCAGAGGGCCGTAAATTGTGTCAGTGTTGCTTGTTTTCTTCAGTTAATCAACTAAATTGTTTTGTTTCTTCTTTTGTTGGGAACTGGCAAAAACTCTTCTAGTGTAATTCAGTGTCTTGGTTATGTTGGAGATAAGAGGGTTTGATTGTTGTATATGTTTATAGGCTCTGGCAGACTCTGTGAGCAGCCATAAGCGTGCAGCAGCAGATGGGGAAAGTCGAGAGGAGAGGCTCCTGCAAGAGTCGGCCAATAAAGAGGCGGCCATGGAGATTCACATGGATGAGCTGCAGGCGGAGCTTAAACAGGCCCGCGTCATGCTGGCCAATGCCTCGGCTGAAAACGAGAGACTGGCCGGGCTCTCCAACCAGATGAAGAAGGTACATACATCATCATCATCAGTCAGAAGACCAGTTTTACATAAAAATGTGCCTAACTGTTCCTAACCACATTGACACAAGTCCAATAAAACTTTTATTGACTGTTTTAGGAGCTGTATAATGGGGTTCATATGCTAAGAGGCAGTATTTGTGACAACATCAAAAAAAATTAAATGTTCTGAGTTGAAATGGTGCAAAATAATGTACCCTCTGCCTGCTTTCTAGCTGATCAAAGTAAAAGTGGAAATAAGAGTCCTTGTTTTCATGAGGCCTGATCATGTGACAAAACCGGGTTGAGTTTCAAAGTCCGCTTGAAGTGAAGGGAGGCCATAGTGAGCTACTAACAGAATTATTGTACGTGTAATACACTTAAGTCTTTATACACTTTTTTTATACACTTGTATAAATGTCATGCATATTTAAAGATAGTAATGTGTTATTTATATATATATATATATATATATATATATACACTCACCTAAAGGATTATTAGGAACACCTGTTCAATTTCTCATTAATGCAATTATCTAATCAACCAATCACATGGCAGTTGCTTCAATGCATTTAGGGGTGTGGTCCTGGTCAAGACAATCTCCTGAACTCCAAACTGAATGTCAGAATGGGAAAGAAAGGTGATTTAAGCAATTTTGAGCGTGGCATGGTTGTTGGTGCCAGACGGGCCGGTCTGAGTATTTCACAATCTGCTCAGTTACTGGGATTTTCACGCACAACCATTTCTAGGGTTTACAAAGAATGGTGTGAAAAGGGAAAAACATCCAGTATGCGGCAGTCCTGTGGGCGAAAATGCCTTGTTGATGCTAGAGGTCAGAGGAGAATGGGCCGACTGATTCAAGCTGATAGAAGAGCAACTTTGACTGAAATAACCACTCGTTACAACCGAGGTATGCAGCAAAGCATTTGTGAAGCCACAACACGCACAACCTTGAGGCGGATGGGCTACAACAGCAGAAGACCCCACCGGGTACCACTCATCTCCACTACAAATAGGAAAAAGAGGCTACAATTTGCACGAGCTCACCAAAATTGGACAGTTGAAGACTGGAAAAATGTTGCCTGGTCTGATGAGTCTCGATTTCTGTTGAGACATTCAGATGGTAGAGTCAGAATTTGGCGTAAACAGAATGAGAACATGGATCCATCATGCCTTGTTACCACTGTGCAGGCTGGTGGTGGTGGTGTAATGGTGTGGGGGATGTTTTCTTGGCACACTTTAGGCCCCTTAGTGCCAATTGGGCATCGTTTAAATGCCACGGCCTACCTGAGCATTGTTTCTGACCATGTCCATCCCTTTATGACCACCATGTACCCATCCTCTGATGGCTACTTCCAGCAGGATAATGCACCATGTCACAAAGCTCGAATCATTTCAAATTGGTTTCTTGAACATGACAATGAGTTCACTGTACTAAAATGGCCCCCACAGTCACCAGATCTCAACCCAATAGAGCATCTTTGGGATGTGGTGGAACGGGAGCTTCGTGCCCTGGATGTGCATCCCACAAATCTCCATCAACTGCAAGATGCTATCCTATCAATATGGGCCAACATTTCTAAAGAATGCTTTCAGCACCTTGTTGAATCAATGCCACGTAGAATTAAGGCAGTTCTGAAGGCGAAAGGGGGTCAAACACAGTATTAGTATGGTGTTCCTAATAATCCTTTAGGTGAGTGTATATATGTATATGTGTGTGTATGTATATGTACATTTAAAAAGCATTTTCATAATGCAATACATTTTAGCTAATGAGCAAGCACTTCAAACAATAAAATTAATATATATATATTTTTTTTTTATTCTAAAGGAAATGTGGAAAGTTCTTTAATAAAATAATAATAAATTCTTCTCTGCTTTATAATGAGATGAGAGATGAGATGATTCCTGTTCTAAATAGCCTCACAATCTCTGCAGAGTCTGCACAAATATGGAAATTGCACCAAGGACATTGTGCTAAACGTTACCTTTTGCGTTCAAAGTAAGGTTTGGAATGACATGTGGATGTGCAAATTATGACACAAATTTAAATTGAGTAAACCATCCCCTCAAGAGAATTTTTATTGATTGGAAAAACATTTACAGCTGCAACATTTTATGACACTACCACCATGTAATTGCTGTGCAGATCTAATTATTTCTGTCCAGTCTTTTCTGAATTCTGTGGACTTGTCCTGATCGTCTACCTCTGCTCTCTAGGAATGCGAGTGTTTGGAGGTGGAGAAGACCCGTATGAGAGAGGAGATGAAGGAGTACAAGACTCGAGAGGTGCAGCAGCTTCAGGATAACAGTGAGCTGGAAGAGGAGAACATCTCCCTGCAGAAACAAGTCTCAGTGCTTAAGGAGAACCAGGTGTGTAAGAAAATGGGTGGGAGATGTTGCTGCTGTCTGGAGAAGGCTCATATTTAAGTATTGGTTGTGTTGTTATTTGCTGTGTTAATTGATTAGCCAACTATGTTTCACATAAATGTCATAGTAATCCTCTGATGCAATTTTACATGGATTGTTAATCACTTTCTTTTTGTGTTTGCTGAACATAAGCATCTCCTTGTGGAATGTGCTTCACTAGAGATGTCTTGTGACTATGAATGTGTTTCTTGCAGCTGCTGTCACTGCAGTACAAACACTTCTGTTGTAATGCTTCAGTCTCAGCCGATTTTTGACAAAGCCTTCCTTCTGAGGGAACGCACAAGAGAAAGGTTTTATTCACTTGTCTTCCCACATGAATATTCAGTCACACCGAGGCTAGAACGGCTTCCGTATTGGACTAAAAACCGGTTTGCTCAGGGTGAATTCATACAGTAAATACACAAATAAGCTGAGTTGTCCTCAAGACTTGACTTTAATAACTAGACTTGTCATAGTGAATTAACTCACAAATATGTGTTGTGTCTCAAGAATTTAACAGCATGATTTAATGCCACCAGATCTCTTCGTATGCAAAGTTTTTGGATTGACACTGCAGTGTGACTCTGTGTGAATGCTAGCAATTAAACCCATTTGATGTTAAATTGGTTTGGAGATAATTTGAATTGATATCAGGGGGGTCTTTTTTTTTTTTTTGTCTGAATGACAGTATAATCATTGTCGTAATAGTCAAATAATGGCTATGATGTCATGAAGTGGAGACAGAGCTGGCTTCCTGTTTTTTCCCTAGTAAAATAATTAGGGCCCGAGCACCAAAGTGCGAGGACCCTATTGGATTTCGTCCATTTATTATTTATTTATTGTAACTTGTCATCCAAAATGGGAACTAGTTATCAGTTAATATTATGGTTATTGTTTGTATTACTGTGATCAGATGTTATATGATGTGAGATAAGGAAAGGCAGGCTAATCCAGCCTAACAAGTTAGCACTGTGGTGGTATGTTTTGGGGGCAGGGAGCTACATGGGAAGTAGACAGCAGTAGCGGAAGTCAGTTTATGATTTCTAGTAAGCTTTGTTAAAATAGTAGTTTCTTGGTGTCTGTTGTTATTTCTAACTAAAACTATTAAAAATTCATTTTCAGTAATTGAAATTAAACTAAAATATAAATATTAGATGAAAAACTTTCAGTTAGTTGTCAAGGGAACGTTTCTAATTTTCATTTAGGTACTAAAATTGCTAAAATCAAAAATAAATTGAAGCTTATTAAATTACAGAAAAAAAATCTATGTATAAAAACTAATAAAAAATGTTAAAATCACACAAAATGACTAAACAAACTAAAATGAATACTGAAAATATAAGTACAAAAATTCAAAATATTAATAAATGATATAATAACGTAAATAATAATAATAATAATAACTGGCAAGTTTGGTTAAAGAATTAATAACTTTCTTTTTATCCAAACTAATTATTTAAGTCTCTATTAAATCCTTATAATAGGGCTAAAATCAAAATTTCGATTAATTGAACATTTTATCTCGATTACGATTAATGAACAATTTTATTTTTTTATTTTTTTGCCCTCATGGTTCACTGACAAGGTTTATACTGTAAATATGCTTGACTATTAAAGGTTGGATATTTTTTTCCTAATGAAAGAGTGCTCTGACATCATAGCTCACTTTCAGCAGTTATTTTATCTGTGGTTCGTAACATTTCTTACGGATTTAGAAAAGAGCGATTGCGTGTGTGAATTAGTCATACCGTCTCTCTTAATTGTGAAGCTGTGGTTAAGTATTTACTTCAAAAGTAGAAAAAATATATGCAATAACTTTTGATTTTCTAAGCTACTTTAGTGATAAATCACAGGACAGTGCTGACAACGAGTTTCTGCTCTCCTCTCTGTGCGCACGATCTTCACATGATGTGCAGCTGTCCTTATGAGTGTTCATGTGCATCAGCGCAATAGCTCAATATAATACACATTTGATGGTCTAAAATCGCTTGAATGTCCAAACTGGCAGGCCTTAAAAAACATAGAATTGACAAAGTTTAGTGAAGTGTTCTCACTCCGGGGCTCACTGCTCACTCACTGTCTGTGTGTGTTGACTTGGCTTTCTAGTTCGCCTCCGTGCTGCTTCCATGCCACTGACTGGATGGGGCGGAGTCACGTGACTACACACGCAGTAGTATGTTTTTAAGGGGAAAGTATTAACCGCATATAAAAAATGAAATAACCAACATGGAAAAATTATTTCGGTTAGAGTTTTGAAATTTCGGTTTCGATTGACTTTTCAGTTAATTGTCCAGACCTACCTTTTTATAACCAATTTTTTTCAACAAGTAATATTAGTATCTATGTGCTTTACTATTACAACTAGACAGACTATCGCTAAACACTTTCATTTGTGTCGACAGGTGGAGTTTGAGTCAGTGAAGTTGGAGTTGACCAATAAAGACGAGGAGCTGGAGCTGATGAGGGCACAGCTGGAAGAGGCCGGGCGTCTGAGAGAGATCGCGGAGCGCCAGCTGGATGAGGCACTCGAGGCCCTGAAAGAGGAGAGGGAGCAGAAGAACAGCCTGAGACGAGAACTTGCCACCCTTAACTCCAACCCCTTCGACTCTATTTGTCACTTAGAGCTTCAGCTGGATGACAGCCAGGATGGAGAGAAGGACAAAGAGGGAGGAGAGGAAGGAGAGGAAGGGGAGGAGATGGACAGTGGATATAATAACTCTAAAGGGATGGAGAGAAACCGGTGCTCCACACCCAGAAACAGCGACGTGTTCCTTAGACCTCAAGCTCCTGGGCTGGTGGCCGACCTTCTGAGTGAGCTGCACCTGTCGGACAGCCAGAAACTCAAGCAGCAACTGCTGCAGGTGAGGAAACCTGTTCACACCCAACTTGCTTTTCACTCATTTCTTGAGCTGTGGCAACATTTTCCCTTTCAGAGGTTAACTGCTGGAAAGTTTGGCAAACTATCTGAGAGAATTGTTTGTTTGTGTGTTTGTGTTTTCTTTACTTTCTGCCTTGTTTTGCATACACTGACATACAAATTTATCTTTGCAAATTAGGTATTAAATGCATGTTTTTGCAAATTCTACACCCAGCCGCAATATGTAATATAATATAATATAATTTTTTAGCAATATGACATGGGTTTTATTACTCTTGATCATGTTTATTAATCAGGGGAACAAGTAAAGTCAGAGTTACAAGGTCCATTTTGGCTGATGTCCATGTCTTCAGATCTAACCTCAGACCAAATTTTTAATGATTCAATCCCCATGATGTAAATACCTGTAAAATGTACTTGTGGGTTTTTTATTTTTAACTCAGCAGTTTCATGCATAAAACCCTCATCTGACAGATGAGTACTACTTCCTTTTTCATACCACTTCCTGCTCAGGATGTACCATCACGTCAGTTTTACTAAGTAACAAAGCTTTTTTAATCCACACAGTTTTTACCTTTACTAGCAGTTTTTTTTTTTTTTTTATAAATGTAAAATGTATAATTGATTTGGATTTTCATTATTTTTATTTATCTATTAAGGTACATTTTTGGTAATGCTATTTTATGCATTCTGACTTATTTACACTGTTAAAGAGTTGCATTCTCATACTAAACATGGCCAAAGTTTCAAAACACGAGTTGGTCTGTGCCAAATACACTACTTCCAGTTTTGGACCACATTTCGGAGAGTATTATCACGTAATAAAGGGTGGAATTCCTTGTATGGGCACTTCTCCCTGATAAGCTTGTGCACACATCAGTTCGTTCGTTCTGGTTACGGAAGCCGAGAGATTTTTCAACAATGGCTGTGTCCCAATTCAGGGGCTGCACCCTTCAAAGGCCGCATTTGAAGGCTGCATACATCATCGAGGCTGCAAAGTAAGAAAGAAATTACAGTATTTTACACCTCACAATGAATATCTGTCAATTTTATTAGAGTTACTTTTCTTAAATAAGACACTGTTGATGAAGTATTAAGCCTTCCAATGCAACCTCCAGAGGACGCAGCCTCCGAAATGAGATGCAGCTCCTATAACCAAAGGAGTGCGTTTTTTGGTTGTGAGGGAAAGATTACCTTTTTCAGCTTCCCAAAGAACCCAGCGTTAAGGGAACAGTGGATACAGTTTATTCTTCCGGGGCAGCAACGGAGTTGTGCTCGTATATTTGTTTGTTCTCGGAATTTCGGTGATGAATGCTTTGTAAACAAGTCCCAGTTCAATGCTGGATTTGCTGATTACAGGTGGTGAGTAAAACTGCATCAAATGTCTGTTTTGTTGAAAACAACACAAATGATTTTGTTCCCTTTTTATTTATAATGATGTCGCAGCTTGCATACAGTCTCTACGCAAAAGCTGCACGCGCTCGTGACTCTTTAGCTCTGCCCATGGCAGGCACACCTGCAGGAGCTCGGCTTTTTTCGGAAAGACTCGGTAAAGTGAATCCATCTTTTATAAATATGATAAAACTAAAGACTTTTCGGAGATATGAAGGATACTATACTACTCCACAGGCACTCAAGATTAACATGAGATTGGTAGAAACTGTGTGTTACTTACCCTTGTGTTCTGAAGGTGAACAAAGGTCTTACAGGTTTGGGACGACATGAGGTTGAGTACGTAATGACATACGTAATTTCATTTTTGGTGAACTAACACTTTAAGTATAATTTCTTCTGAGTGGTGTTTTCTACCCAAAACATTTGGATTGAATTAGTCAATCGGAATAAACCTTGTGTTGTGACAGTACTTTTGTTGAGAGCCATATTGTTTGTCTATCCATGTCCAGGTGGAGAGAGAAAAAGCCACACTGAGCAGCACTGTGCATGACCTTCAGCAACAGTTAGTCCAGTCTAAAGATGCTCTCAGTGAGCAACAGGTGAAGCTGGATCAGTTGACCCAATGTTTGGAGACTCTTCAGAGTACAGTCTCAAAAAAGTCTTGTGAACAAGGGAATGGAATGAGTCTGTCTTCCAGGTCACTTCAGAACCAAGAGGCCGATAATGGCATCAACTATTACGAAGTGGATGCAAAAAGCACAGAAGTACTAGAGTGCCGAATGCAAGAGGCAAATGAGGAGCTTGCACATCTGCGTAAGGAGCTGAAAGAGGCTGGCGAACGCTCCAAGGCCCTGGAGGAGCGCTGCAAGCAGGAGAAAGAACGCTGGAGGGGTGAGGCACAAGAACTTGCTGATAAAATTCGACAGTGTATCACTGCTAGCCGTCAGGACCAGGAGCGAATAGGACAACTGGAGCGAGAAATTGGCGCTACGCGACAGGTCGCCACCGACTCTGAAAGCCACCTCAGTGTTGCACAGGAGGAGCTTCTAGCCTTCTCTGAGGAGCTGGCCAACCTTTACCATCATGTGTGTGTTTGTAATAACCTCACGCCTAGTCGCGTTACACTGGATTACTATCGCGAAGGAGCCCAAGCAGGGAGAACGCACAACCATTCACAGCCCCACCACTATCGTGGATCCTTCCGCAGGCACAGGCGGTCGGGTGAAGTGTTGGACTTGAGTAGTGGAGGGAGCGGAGACACGTCCTCTAGCTGCGGAAGTTGTCCAGGGTCTCCTACATTAGACTTCAGGGACCCAACCAATGTGCGCAATCTGGTAGCTGTCATACGCTGCCAGATTAAACATTTACAGGTATGTTTCAGCTCTTTCTAGTAGAATAATTAAGAAATAAAGTGTACACTACAATTTTCATTCATGTCCTAGAATGTTCTAAAGACCCTTAAATAAAGACGGTTAAAAATATAAAGTAATAAGAGTAAATAGCCAAGATTATAGCTCATCAAAGGAACATTTCATTTAATGTGCTAGCAGTGGGGCAGTCGTGGCCTAATGGGTCGGACTTGTAACCCAAAGGTCATGGGTTAGAATCTCAGGTCCGGCAGGGATTGTTGGTGAGGGGAGTGAATGTCCAGCGCTCTCCCCACCCTCAATACCATGACTGAGGTGAGACCCTTGAGCAAGGCACCGTACCCCCAACTGCTCCCCGGGCGCCGCAGCAATGGCTGCCCACTGCTCCGGGTGTGTGTTCACTGCTGTGTGTGTGCACTTGGATGGGTTAAATGCAGAGCACAAATTCCGAGTATGGGTCACCATACTTGGCCACATGTCACTTCACTTCACTTCATCATTGACAAATAAAGCTTCAAAAAGGGTTTTTAAAAATCTTTTCAAAACTGATGTAATGCATATTTTTGAGTAATGAACAATGTGTTTAAACAAGTTTCAGTTGTTAAATAACATTTTCAAAGTATTTAAATTAATTTTTTGACTGTTTTTGTGTCAGGCGGTACAACCAAAAAGTTGTATATGTAGTTGTACCACCTGACGTGTAAAGTGTACCAGCCTACCCATACTTGAAATGAGCAGTTTTACCAGTATTTGAGAGAGATCTACAAACCTTTTCTCTCTGCCACAAGGATCAGTTGGGGTCCTGATGAATTATCATGTTACTGTTATTACTTTGTCAATTCTTAAAAAAGAGCCATGTTTATAGTTGTGCCACCCTGACATTTTAGAACATACAAATTGCTGTTTTTTTCAATTATCTTAACCGCTTTAAAACTACTGATATTTATAAAATTGGTTTATATGAAAGATTTCAAACCTAAAATGATGCCATTGTTTTCTTAGTCTGTTCATTTGTTCAGACAGTTGCACCACCTGACATTTTGGGGGTTTAAGATAACAAAACATAAAATACTATGTATTATTTAAATGTACTAAAAATTTATTCAAACTAAATGGGTTTTATAGAATAAAGTGATGTGTCATATGTGTTTATCAAATTATATTAAAATGAAATAATGCACTTGGACACCCTTGGACTATGCATGTCATGTTATTGACCTGTTAGTTCACCCATAAAGGAAAATTGTCATAATTTTCTCATGTCATTTTTAAACGTGTATGACTTTCTTTCTTCTGTGAAACACAAAAACAGGTATTTTAATGAATGTTGGTATCTAAAGTTTTGGCTGTCATTGATTTTCATTGAATGGATTTTTGTTTCTTTAAATATCTTCTATGTTTCACAAAAGAAAGAAACTCATAGAGGTATGGAACAACATGAGGGTGAGTAAATGATGACAAAATTTTCATTTTTGGGTGGACTGTTATTTTATATTAAGCCTTTAAGCTGCTTTTTGGGGGGCTGGGGGTAAGGCATGAAATATGAACCGATCTGACAAGGCTGCATTAGGATGCCTGCCTGAATCTTTTTTTAACACCAAAATTTGGATTGCAATTTTGTAAGTAAGCAAAGCAGTGTTGAAATAATTATATTATATAAATATCTAAATCTATGCTTTTTTTATTCTTTGGCGGTTTTGATGTAATACTTTTAAAATGTTTGTTTTTATATTATGTATATCATGCATTTTATATTGTTATAATTTATTTTGTTCAGTACTTCGGTCAGCAACACTGTGTTTAAATGTGTTGTATAAATACATTTTATTTATTAAATTACTTACTTTTGCAACCTTTTCAGGTGGCAGTGGACCTGTGCAGGCAGCGCAACCTGTTGTCCTCCCCAGCAGCAGGAGGAAACACTGATTCAGACCGTGACACAGAGGCACTGCTTGAGGAAGTTTTAAAACTGAAGTCCCTGCTGAGTACCAAGAGAGAGCAGATAGCCACTCTCAGAACTGTCCTAAAAGCCAACAAACAGGTACAGATGTTAGATATGTAAGACAATGTAAGATAATTAAATGCATAATAAATAGTAAAAATGTGCTCGAGCACATTTCAGAGCAGACACAACCCTTGAAATGGCCATATATTGATAAACTACTTGGCCATGAACAGTTGTGTGAAATTTCCTTGACTCTTTGCAGTTTAGAGTATATTTCTAAACTGGAACACATGGTTTCTTTTAAAGTTTTGATGTGATGACAGCTTTAGTCATTTTTTCCAGACGGCCGAGTTGGCTTTGACCAACCTGAAGACAAAGTACGAGACAGAGAAAAGCATGGTGTCTGAGACGATGATGAAGCTTAGAAATGAACTGAAGGCTTTGAAGGAGGATGCAGCCACCTTCTCATCCCTACGGGTCATGTTTGCAAGCAGGTAGGATGGGATTACACGTGCACAAAGTGCTTTGTGTACTCACAGGCCAAGGAATTTTCTCAGGTCATCATTCGTGTGGCACATAGCTTCTTTCTAATGAGTGTTTATAGGGGTTTTAGTGTTAAACTGGTTGTTTGAATACTGGTTTGATTTATGGAAAGAATGCAGATGAGTTCATGGGAGAAGTTGATTCTCCCAGTTGAAATTCCAGATTTCTCTTGTCAATTCAGAAAACAAACTAATCAATTTTAGTTTTAGTAGTTTTAACTTTTACATCTAATCATCTTGATGGGTTGTCTTGGGATAGCTGAGAAATCATCTCCTGACGTGATAAAAGGATTTGTATAGGCTTTATAGTCATAGTAAAACCTGCATCATGGTGAAAGATTGCAGACAGTGTTTGTTTACATTTGTAGAAAGACATATGAGAGGTCTTTGGGATACAGAGTCATAGAGATTAGGCAGTCATGACCCTGTTTTAAGAGCACGCTAATAAGATTATAATCTCAAGGCCTGTTCTCCCACGAGCTCCTCTCACATGCTGATTAACGTGCACGCTCTCTGATCCCGTGTGCAGACGAGGGCAGCTCGCTCTGAGCTCAAGTCATAGATCAAGTGTCAAGGGAACTGAGTAGTGGAAGCGGGGATAACGTTTTGAGTCAAGTAACTGTAAAAGGAAAAATCTAGACCTCTATGGAACATTTGTACTAACTTGTATGGAATGAAACACATCATTTACAACATTTTAACATAGAAATAATTGCAGATTTTTAAGATTGCAACCCATAACTTGAAATTTAATGGTGTCGAAACAATTTATATCAGTTGATTAAATATAATTTTAATTAATATTATTTAATTAAAATAAATAAATATTATTGCCACAGTTTTGTTGTGCATGCTATTTACTATCTTTAAAATGTGTGAATACAGTTCAAAATTTTGGGCTCTGTAAGAATTTTATTTTTGAAAGAAGTCTCTTATACTCACCAAGGCAAAAATACAGTAAAAACAGTAATATTGTGAAGTAATATTACAATCCAAAATAAATGTTTTTCTATTTTAATATATTTTAAAATGTAATTTATTCCTGTGATGCAAAGCTGAATTTTCAGCATCATTACTTCAGTCTTCAGTGTCACATGATCCTTTCTATGAACATGATCATTCTAATATGCTGATTTGGTGCTCAAGAAACTTTTTATTATTATTATCATCAATGTTGAAAACAGTTTTTTGTGGAAACCTTGATACTTTTTTCAGGATTCTTTAATGAGTAGAAAGTAAAAAAAAAAAAACATTGTTTAATTGAAGTAGAAAATCATTTGCAACATTATGAATGCCCTTATCCTTCCTGAATAACGATTCATTTCTTTAAAAAAATTCCTACAACCCCAAGCTTTTGAACGGTAGTGTCTGTATTGACTTTATACTCTTTATACTCATTTCTAAAATATCATCAAAGACCACTAGTTAGTAGGCTGTTGATTACTGTCCCAAGTCAAAGGAGCTCACCTCTGTCTTTGTTTTGATCCTTGGATATTTTCAGTGTAAATCTATGGGTTTGATTAATTTTTTCATCCACTTTTTCCACCGCCAGCCAGGCTAAAATTAAGTAAAGTAAAAGTAAGTTTGCACAAGTCTCTCCTCAACAGAACATAGTTTTTATCTGTCATGTCAAACACAGTTACTTCCTAACAAGTTACAGGCCAAAGTTTCAAACTTTGGATTCAAAGTTTAGAACAAATCACTAATCCAAAGTATGAGCAATAGTAATAGCGATGCTTTCCTTTGCCAGCATACTTATCAAGGTTATTAACAGTTTACTGATTTATCATTTTTACTCAAAACATTAATTCTGAAGCATTTTATGTTTTAGGCACCAAAGGGTTCTGTTGTGTTGCGTGTGTGTGTGTGTGTGTGTGTGTGTGTGTGTAGCGCTCTCATGAGGACAGACAGACAACACTATTCCACTCATTCTTGCATCAGTTTTTAATAAAAACTGAAATGTTTTTAAGGGATGTTTATGCAAAGTCTAATCCCTTTTATTCTTTTGTTATTTCATTCTATATGTATCTCCACTCTCCTGTTTCCTGTATTCAAATCATTCCTCCTGTTTTCACAGATGTGACCAGTACGTAACTCAGTTAGATGAGATGCAGAGACAGCTCGCCGCCGCTGAGGATGAGAAAAAGACACTGAACACTCTCCTCCGCATGGCCATTCAGCAGAAGCTGGCACTGACCCAGCGGTTGGAGGACCTGGAGACCCCTCTGTCCCCTCTCAGTAACGGTGGGAGTCCACGCCATTCCCGGACCAAGCATCTGACCAAATCAGGTCGAGCTCCGCGGAGCCCCATGAGAAGCAGTCCACGCTCCAGTCCGGTGCTGGTTCCTGCTGGCCCACCGAACATGAGCAACCACTTTAGGGCGCTCTCACGCAGTCTTCACAGCAGCCCTGTAAGAGTGCCCTCCTCGTCTTCCTCATGCTCGTCTTTTTCTCCCTCAAACGAACCCGAGTCCTCTACGTCCACGCAGAGTTTAGCATCTGTCGGTCTTGTGCGTGACACTACTTTCGTTCGGAGTTACGGGTCAAGTTCGTCTCGCTCGTTAGATGATTCTACCGGAGGGTTGGGACCCTTCGCTATTCAGTCACGACAACCCAAAGTTAATGAGTCACAGGCAAATAGCCTGAAAGTGTCAGCACCATTTCGCAGCAAAACGTTTATTAAAGCACGTCGCACATCTTTACCTGCGACCAAAACTGGTTCACATTCAGTCGAAGCTCTTGCTACACGATTAGGTAGAAGTGATGGATCAGAGAAAAGACGTAAAGTTACGATGGAGGAAAATGATCTAAAACTTTCTAAAAAGTCCAATACAGAACGTATGTTTCTCAAAAAGCAGTCTAACATCTCTAAATCCCGATCTACTGAGGGAACTACTTTGAGTCGCTTTGCTTGCTCAAATACAGCATCTACGACGCAATCCAAATTTCTCCCTCAGGCAACCTCAAGTGTAGCATCTCCCAGCAGTCAATCCACTCGATCAGATAAACCGCAGAAATCATCATTCCCCTGTAGGACCAAAACATCCTCTAGGTTAGCGAGCCATTCAGACTCATGTCATGACTTTGAGGAAATGATCTCCAACCCGAGTCGTGAGATTAAGAGGCAACAAGATCAACTCCGAAAACAGCACAGAGGTGTTGATGCAGCAAACAGGTCAACGCACACTTCCACACGCCAGACAAAGTTCAGAGCCACATAACTGCTCAGTTGTTGGTTGGAAACACGTCACATTAGTAGCACAAGTTTACAACTAAGTCTGAAAAGACAATTACAAAAACGTACATAGAGGGGTTCAGAATTTGATGTTTCTAACAACAGTTGGGAATTTAATCAAAGCCGTCATTAACAGAGTGAAAGCCCGCATGAAAATGAACAGCACATCTTCCTTGTGTTTTGTCTGTCACAGATTCCTGCATCATAGTTGTTGTTTTTAGATTTTTTTTAAGTCATGTTACTAGCTGGTTTTGTACCTTTTAGTGAAATTATTTTTTTGAAGTCTCTGATGCTTACCAAAGCATATTTTATTTGACCAAAAATACTGTAAAATCAGCAATATTAGCTGCTTTTTCACCGAAATTACCCGGAACAATTTGTCCCAGGAACCTTTTTACCCCAAACCTTTTGCTGTCTGCATTTCCATCACGGTCTAAAATACTGTGAAGATTATGTCCGGTGACATTTGCGACTTTCCGGTTCCCAGTTGGATTTTGTCTTCCGCATATAAGCTTAATAAAGCCTGAACCTCGTTGACAGTACATTGGTCGTATTTTTTTAACTCCATTGTTGATTCGAATAGCAAGCAACTCTTACTGCACGCACTGCAACAGACTTTTAAAAATGGTGGTTGAAATAAAATGCTACATGAACTCAACCAATCAGCATGTTCAGCACCCAAGTCCCACCCCTGAAAGTTCCTGACACTACCTCACAAGTTGGTACTTTCTGAGCAAATTTTTTTTACCCGGAACTTCATTTAGACCCTGGTTCCTGGAGTCAAAAAACACAGAGTACCATCCCAAAGTCCCTAGTTCCTGGGGAAAGTTCCTGCAGTGGAAACGCGGCTATTGTGAATTTTAATTTAGAAGAACTGTTTTCTATTTTAATATATTTTAAAATGTAATTTATTCCTGAGATGGCAAAACTGAATTTTCAGAAGCCGTTACACCAGTCTTCAGTGTCACATGATCATTCAGAAATCATTCTAATACATTGATTTGCTTATCAATATTGAAACCAGTTGTGCAGTTTCATCATTTGTATAAATGAACTCTTGACTTACTGTGTGTCACTCTGTCTTTGCAGAGATGAAAGCCTCCTTGTGTCCTCCCTCTGTGCTCCAGTGTACATGGACCATGTTCATGCCCAGTTCATGAACACTCTCACCCTGCAGACCTGTCCCAGCATCCTCCTCTTCATCAGACCTCACCTCATTGGATCTCTCATGTCTCTCGTGCCTCTCCCACCCCCTCTCTCTTGCCTGTTTTCCATGTGCTTGTCTCGTTTTTATTTGTTTGGATCAAGCCGTTCAGCTTCAAGACACTGAAAGCTGAACACCATCATGTCATCTCACGATGGCATATCATCAGATTTTGTTCTTGTTCATGAACATATGTACCAAACCAAAAACTGAAGTCTAACTAACTGTGACTGACCTTTTCTTATGCTAGCCATAAATAAACACACCTTGTTTTGGTTTTAGCCATAAAAAAACTGAATTTTTAGGTATCATGGAAGACATTCCTCTGGTATAACTGACCCGTTGTGCAGTTCTACTACGAATCCTCATTGGTTATTTACATGTAACTTGCCCTGGCCTTTAAAAACCGCTACAGTGAAGTAAAAAATAAATGCATACAGTATAACCAGTAAGCAGAACAATCAACTATGCAGAGGTACAAAGATTTTTGCTGCTAATTAGCTCATGCAATAAAATCCACTTACCAAACTGCCAGTTTAACCTACCTACAACACAAGGTTAACAACAGCACTGTTAGACAGATTTAATTTTATTTAGTATGATAGTGATAACTGCTGTGACAGTTGTTCATGTCCAAATTGAACACATTGACTGGGGAAAATTGTAATAGGATTTAAAATAGTGCCTTAATATTTTGGAGTTTTGAGTGAATATTTGTAGATGATTGGTTTAATATTTTGTTTACTGATTTGATGGTAAGGGTTGTTTTAAGACTAATTATGGACATTTGTAGATGCATGTGCAGATAATTCCCTACCATACATTCCCTATAGGCTTGTTTTGTTAAAAACTAGGCCTTCGCAACCAATATTTCACCGTTCTTGTCAGAACCGTGTGTGTATATGTACGATGTTGTGTCGACCTGCCTGTCAACACTTTCATCTCATTTTCAGTCGTTCATGATATTTCTATATTTCAAAAATGCTTCCTGTTGTATTTTTATTGTCTATTTTTTAACCTAATTTTCTTTTATATTTTATTGTTCAACCGTACAGAATAGTAATTTTCATGAAATATCAGGTCTTGTTTGTGAAAATATGTAGTGAAAAAATAAAGTTGTTTTCAGTGTTCGTGTATTTGTTGTCTTTTGTTTGAAAGAGTAACTCATCCTCAGTAAGACAGTCTGATTGGGTAATAACCAATGACCCTGTTTAATTTCAATGCTGTCCACTCATTACATATCACTTTCCTCAGAGTTCCCAGAGTCATATTTCAGGTTTGAGGGTTTTGTGCCCTCTACTTTGACACTTGCCCATCTTTAGTCCGAGGGGGTCAATTTTTGTCATTATGTCCTGCAGTAAAAAGATCCCTGAGCTCAGTATGACGACTCTCTTGTTACACTGCTGACAAAGGGCCAGTACTTCTCATTGTAACTGTTCTCCTTCTGCACAAATGTAATGAAAGGATCTAGAGAAATGTATTGGAGTAAAAGTATTAGTTTCTTCGTCAAAATATAGTGTAGTCAACAGACATTACTGACATTTATAGTCACCATGAAATCAAAAATGGACAATTCTTACTTTTTTTATGTAATATTGTGATACTATAAATGATTTATCCATGCACATCATTATTTATTTAATTAATGTGCCCTCAAAATCTTTAAGTAAGTTCCCCTCCCTCTTGCAACGGCATCTCTTCTCTTATGACGTGTTTATTGGCACGAGGGCGGGACAATCTGTCACTCACATGAGATCACAGCAATAGTTCCAATCAATTCCTGATGGTTATAATCAAGTCCCGCCCTGTTTCACTCTGATATATGTCAATATAGGGAAGAAAAGACTATCGCAATTCCGTTCAATATTTACGGAGCCCCGCACTTGACATGCAGGAAAAAAAGTAAATCGTGCACACGATTTATATATTGAGGGAACTACATAGTAGACCATGCGCACGATTTAGCCTAGTATTTTTTTTCCTGCGTGTCATGTGCGGGCTTCGGAAATATCAACTTAAAGCTGCAGTAGGTAACTTTTGTAAAAATGTATTTTTTACATATTTGTTAAACCTGTCATTATGTCCTGACAGTAGAATATGAGACAGATAATCTGTGAAAAAATCAAGCTCCTCTGGCTCCTCCCAGTTTTTCCTATTGCCATTTGCAGAAATACACCGCTCCCGGTAAGAAACAACCAATCAGAGCCAGGAGGAGTGTCTTAGCAGTGTCAATCAAGCTCGCGTGCGCGCTGATCACACCCCTCTCATGCACAGCGCGTACAGGCGTTCAAATTCAAGATTACCGGTGTGCTTATGGCGGAAAAACAATCCAAACTGCCAATTCCTCGAGTGGCACCTGCTCATAAAATAAAGACGGGTAAACGGAAAAAGACAGATGACTCGGCGACCTCTGCCCCATCTCCCATGTCCCCTGCCTGATGCTCCGCGCACACCACGGCTTCCTCTTCTCCCCGCCCGTTGACTCCTCGAAGTCGCTGTGGGTGTCAAGTCAAGTCAAGTCAAATTTATTTATATNGAATGCCAGGCAGCAAAGTCTCCACAGCTTCCCGATCTGGCGAGGACAGATCAGAATAACATACATCGGATAAATCCGCCATTAGATCGACAAGGAAGGTTAGTTTAGAAGGAAAAAAAATAAAAATAATAGACGGTAGCTAGCCGGCTAGCGGGCTATGGCTGACACTAGGTGGTAGATTACTAGCAATAAATCGTTCCGTTCAGTAATACTATGCAATAGGTTAAGTAATCTAGTGAAAAACAAGAAAATTATATTATGTGAATAGGAATAAAGAGAAGGATTTAGGATAAACTCCACGAAGCTCCGAGCGTAGGTCAGACAGCAGGCAGCAGCGTTGAACCGGAAGTAGAATAAATGTAGGGTGTGAATTCCTCGTCGGAGCCCATTGACTCAGTGTCAAAACTCTAGCCGCATAACATACAGATAAAATGTCACACACTGTGCAAAGCAACTATTGAAACCTACTTATTCACTGGCTTGTCATGTTGCTGAAATAATGTACTAGCAAACCTTATTTAGCATTACATATCGATAGAATAATTACTTGCATACTGTAACGTTAGTTACCGTTATATTATCTTACTAGCTATTTATTACTTATAGAAATAGTGCAACGTCATATAGTTACATTACATGTATTCCAAAATACGTAATGTTTTGAGGACCAAGTTTGTAGTCAAAGTATGGGCAGGCCATAGTCAATGTAAATCATATTGTTGATGTTTCGTCCGTACCAGTGAATGTGCCATAACTGTTTATCCGCCGTCATCGGTGGCCCTGCTTGCTTACTAGCCTGCGCGTTCACGGCAGGCTCAGTTGTGATGGGGAGGAGCTGTGGAGGGAGGGCTGTAGCGCAGCAGAGAGCTGTGAGTTGTGCTTGTTCGAATTTTCAGGCTAAGTCAACGTTTTCTAAAAACTCCCTACTGCAGCTTTAAAGAACAGTATTTATTGACCTCTGGTTTTCAGGTGAAGGTATGCTTTTTTTTTTATTAACACTTTTTTTTTTTATAGGCTGGTTAAAACTCTATTCACATCTTGATAGCAATCAATAATATAAGTGGCCTAAACATTAAAACGTACATGTCTTCGGAACAAAAAATGTTCGTCCAATCATTGCATTCGGTCCTCCCTGTCAACATTTCTATACCCCCGCGCGTCCTGCTCTGGCAGACATAACGTCATCAGCGCGTTCCATGCAGAGTTGAAGACGCACATCGAGTGCCACAAACAAACAGCAGCCACTTTTTACAGTTCCTCCTGAACCAACAAAGAGATTCTGCTGCGTTCCATGTCATAACTGTAAATTAGGAGATTGCAACCCAGAGCTGTTCATGTCCTCAGACTCTGATTTCTGAGTTTCTATGTCAGCACTATCAGCTAGTGGTATGAGCATTTATTGTAATGTTATGCTTTGAGACATGAGGTGCTGTTTCTCGTCTCGTGTGCATTCATGTGTTTTGAAGGAGGCGTGGCTTTAGAGAGCGCTCTGAAGGGAGGGTGAGATCTCATGCTTTCAAAGTCTCTCCGAAATTGCCTACCCTACCTTTAAACCACTGTGTAATGCTCTAATCGCATCCATGTCCGTTAAAGCCAGAGCCGTATTTGGCTGGTCATGATTTAAACATACCTACTCCCATGAGGCGACTCGCTCTATGCAAAACAAAACAACTTGTATTAGGCTATTGTGACTGGAGTCTCCATTTCATGTGAGTATACACGGTTTTAAACATATATTTTCAAAAGTAGCCCACTGTTCACTTCTTTAACATTTTGTAATGAGTAAAAGAAATCATGACAGAAAGAATTGGGAGTGCTTTGATTTGTCGTACACTTGCTGCCACCAAGCGGCGTGCAAGTGAAGTGCGCCTCACGTTGACGCACGGCAGGGCACCTTTCTCAGGTGTCCGCTCTGTTGTGTAGTAAATAGATCTCTCAAACTCACTGCTGCTCAGAGGAGACCTCGCTCATGGAGCGGTGACACACTTTCGGTGAGTTCAGAACTACGCTTTCGATATTCTTAATAGTACAGCTTCTCCGCTGTGTTGCCTTTGTAATGTATTGGAGTAATGTGATAACCTGGACGATGATAATCATTCTTGGTGTTTCTAAAATGTCCAGACTGGAATCAGTGTGGATGTATTGGTGTGTCATTTTGTTCAGATAAGATTCTGTAAGTCAAAATGAAAGGGATTATGATTCTTTTAATGTTTTAAAATGCAATATTATGGTGTCCATTCATAGAAACAAGTAGTATAAATGTATACTTAGTCTAGCTGTAAGCTCTCTAATCTTCTTCCTCTCCATCACTTTACTTGTATGAAAATTTGAGCATAATTTTCTCTGTCAGTCAACAATCTGTTCATGTGATTTTGCTTGAAATGACAAGTAAATCATTTGAACGGGGCAGGTATTTGACCAGTGGATAAATTATAGATCCCCACTTAGGTGAAACTCAATATCTCCCCTCTTGTTACTCTCTTTGCTTTCGTTGACGACCCCAATGCACAGTTTCCCAGCATGCAGCAGGAGCTTTGGCTGAGGGCCCTTCTTGATACCTGTGTGTGCAATGAGATCAGCCGCTGCGCAAACACTCCCGACAAGACCGACCGAACAAGAGCTCAAAAATGCCTTATCCAACTGCGCCACAGGACACAACCACCACATCTCCAACTCTAGCAGACCAGCACAGTCCAGAACAAAGACGTCCACAGACACAGTTAATTGTACTTCTTTGCATCATCATGGCCATAATCGAGGTGCGTTGCCCTGGTATTTTTGACAGACAGTGACATGACCCTGACAGCAACATAGTGTCGGCCCAGATCCGGCCCATATCTGATCCGCGTGTAATCCATATGTACCAGATGTGGGCCAGATCTGGGCCACAGTATGTTGCTGTCAGGGTGAGAAGTGTGTCTTGTAGAATCTTGCAGAAATAACTTTTGTGTCTAAGAAAATGCAGATCAATGTGATATTGCCGAGGGCCCCTGGAACCTAAACAACCCGGTGAAAGCCTCAAGGAGCCACCAGGAGCTTCACAAAGAGCTGTTACTGGCCCACAAAAAGTAAGATCACAAATCAGACGCAGAAACATTTAGCTCTGTTCATGGATACTTTAATAAATCGCTGAGCTTTTTTAAGTGGGTTAGTGAAATATTGATGATGCCTCGCTCTCTCTCTGGTCTTTTGTGTCAGGCAGTCATGTGTGGACACACAGGCTGCAATCGTACACCCTCTGGTATTATCAGCAGCCTGGCTCAGGCCACACTGTGTCAGGCACTGTAATGATAGGCCCTCCTATCAGCACTGCCGTGTCCTTTAGAGACTACTGATAAACGGAAGTTCAGTTACTTTGACATCATGAGATTTCTCAGCAGAAGCAGCCAATGGAGCCCATAAGAGGATATGATGTTGGGAGAAAAAATGAGATGGGCGGAAAATTAACATTAGCACAAAACTTTTACGTTCCTCCAATAAACTTTGCATTTGCTTACTAAACTTTGTGATGGTAATAATGAGGAAGGAAAAACTATATTTCAATTCTTTTTCGGGCAAACACAAAGTTTCATGAGAGGAATATCTTGGGTGAATGCTAAAGTTTTGTGAGAATGCAAAATAATTTTTTCATCCTGTCGCATGTTTTTCTATGTCATGTTGATGGGGGAAAATAGATGGGAGGAAAGATTATACTTAAAAATTATGTTTCAATGTTTTTGCATTCTCTCGCAAAGATTTTGAGTTCCCAGAGAAACTTGCCTTTTGCTCGCAAAACTTTGACCTTCCACGAGAAACTTTGTGTTTACTTGTACAACTTTTGTGATGGAAATAATATGAAAGTGATATTATGAAATAATAAACATTAAGGTTTCTTGTTGTAACAAATGTTTAAACACAAAGTTTCTCAGGGAACATCAAAGTTTTGAACAGCAAGTTTCTCCAAGAACTCAAAATCTTTGCGAGAGAATGCAAAAAATGTTAAATATTATTTTGAAATCAAGCGTATAGCATCAGTTCTGGCAGACTGGTCAGTCAAGCTCGCATCAGCTGACATTCAGCTGATCCATACCATCCAATAGGGATACATTTCAGATTAGACCGGGTCTTTCAAATACACCTTCCAGCATTCAGATGCTGCTTGATCGCCGCGCTGCACTCGCTATAAAAAAAATGCTCGTTTCCAATGCTATAGTGTCATTGCTGCTACTATAAACACATGCTGCAGTAAGTTCATTCAGGTACATGCTATCTTAAGCTGCTGTTTTAGACTTTATGGTTTATGCTCTTTATGCTTTCCAAGCATATTTCATACTATTTTATGTATTAGGCAACGGGTGTATGCTTCCCTGACTAGATTGCCAGTAGTTTAAACTAGTCCGTGATTTTCAACATGCTTGTTGTATCAGATTTGCTGCCGCTAGGGGTGTAAGCTTCCCCATTAGAGAAGAAAAAGCCCATCCAAATTAGGTTTGCAACATGCTGTTGCAATAAAGGCTCATCCGGGCTCAGTAATATGCTTGTTACTATTGCTGATTCATGTTTTGGCAGCATGCTTGCTGCCAAGGTGCATGATACTCAATTGGCAACATGCTTGTTGCTATCCTCTTAGCAACATGCTTGTTGGAAGAATCATACCACCTCCGGCTGGATCGTTTAGGATGATATGCGCAATTCGCAGCCGTCCGTATTAATCACGCTCGCTTAAGGCTGCTCATTTACCTTTATTATTTATTACGGTTGGGGGATGGTATGTTTTTGGGGAAATGTATCACTGCGCTCCCTGCTCTGTCCAGGCATGGCTGCTTGAATGAGCGGGGAGTTTTGCCCAGAACGGTTCCATACCGCCAACCTTAAATTTATTGCTAACGTTCTTTGTATCATTAATAATCTTTGACGATAGTGGTCTGACAGAAATATTATTTTTCCTCCTGTCTAATTTAACATGATTTGTGAGAGGGCATCTGTATTGTATAATATCACGATACATAAAAGAACAATTTGGATTTTTCCTTAATTATTTCCACAGTTGTTTTTAAATCACAGTTTTTTTTTATCTGCATCTGCTAAATGCATTATTGCAAATGTATTTCACCTACATTATCATCAGTTGTTATGTTCTATATTTGAAAGATTTTTTTCTCCAATGTAGGATCAATATTCCTGTCAATCAGTCTCTTTTTAGGAATAGTTAATGGAGTTTGGTCCATAGTTGTTTGGATCAAGGATTTAAAAAATCTTTTTTACATAATACATACATACAGTCAAACCAAAATTTGTTCAGACACCTTGAACATTTCACTCATTAATACAGTTTATTCACTATAGTTTTAAAAAATGGCAATAAAATATGACAAGATCTCAGAGTTAAACTGTCAGAAAAAAATAATCTTAATTATGTCAGATAACACTTTAGCAAAACATGCTCAGGTCAAAGTGTCTGAAGAATTTTTGGTTCCAAATTTTTATACATTTTACTGGTAGTCCACTGTATGAAGAATTTTTGGGTATAATATGTCACAGTTTACTTTATTTTGCTATCCTCACTTACATGAATGAATTATAGTGTCCTGCACCCACTAGTAAAAATTATCAAAAATATCAAAAATGTCTGAATAATTTTTGGTTTGACTGCAATTTTGTCCTTATGGATGTTAAGTTAGCCTACTGTTCTTCAATTTCTATTACACGTACAATGCAGTGTTGTTATTATTAACTAAAACAAAATATTATAAATTGTTTTCCTTAATTGCAATAATAGCTTATATACAATAAAAAATACATATTAGATAAAAAAACTTAAAATTAAGGAAAGGAAAATTGTCATCATTTACTCGCCCTTAGTTTGTTCCAATCCTGTATGAATTTCTTTTTTCTGCATTACACAGAAGATATTTTAAAGGGGTCATGACATGAGAAATCTAATTTTCCTTCATCTTTTCGCAAATAAGAGGTCTTTGTATAATTATTACATCCTGCAAGTTCCATAACTTAAAACGTCCTCATCATTAATAAAAAAGCATTTATATAATCAAGCTGTAAAAAAGCTTCATTTTGATCGTCACAGGGGCACAATCATCTGCATACGACTGCCTCTAGAGCAAGACAACAACGCCTACTTTTACATCATTGCATCGTTGTCCCCGCCCACTGATGTTAAGTCGATGAGCAGCGAGTGAATCTAAAGTAGGCCTAGTTGTTTATGATAAGATTGTGATAATAACAAGATTGCGATGCCACGCAGACGTTGTGCTGTTCCTGCTGTGGAAAAACATTATATTTGCATAAGCATTCTCCAAAATATCTTCTTCTGTGTTCAGCAGAAAAAAAGAAATTAAATTTCCTTTTTGGGTGAACTATCCCTTTAATGAAAAATATAACGGTATAAATATTTCTAAAACAACACTGCTAAAATGTTACTTTTATACCTGTTGTTTGTGCTTTGGCTCTTTGGGCGGGACAGAGGGCTGGTGGTGTGCTGTAAGCCAGAGCTTCAGACGGTTCTGGAGAGGAGGAAGAGAGAGCAGACCCAGAGGGAGGAGGGGGAGCAGAGCAGGAGTCCTCTGGAGCAGGTGCTTCTCCAGCGCCAGCAGAAACACCAGGAGATGATGGTCAGCAGCCTCCTCAAGTTAAACACACACCTTGTGATTTTACAATGAATTTACCAACAATGATTAGTATATAGTATTAGTTTAATTTTATGACATTGCCAGTATTGTAAGTTCCTTATTTTGTATGTTGCTTAATTCTTGGTTCCCCTTACAAAACTGACCATGGCAAACCACAGTTCACACCAAAAAAAAAGTTGCTTTATTTATGATTTCTACATAATAGAAGTAAATTAAAGGCACAATATGTAACATTTTTGGATTAAAATATCCAAAAACCACTAGAACGGTGTTATTTAAGGGGCTTTCACACCGAATAGTTAGGAACTGGTGGAGGGGAAGACGCTGTGATCGGAGCTGAATTTGTTGTGAATTTCGTGATAACGGTGATGGAATGTAAACGCGTAATTTACATGACTGAAAGAACAAAAAGTGGGGCTAAGAGATGAAATTTCTTATGACAACTTTCAGTATTACATATCATCGAGGCGGAGAAAAGAACATAACCCTGCAGACAACAGGAAAAATGCCGTTATTGCTGTTTTCCATGTTCGTGAAGTAAATATGTTCACACGGCTTTTTAAATATGCCGGGTGCCAGTGTTTGACATACATTTGTCCAATCAACACTCTCATGTCACTGATAGTTTCTATAGTGCTGGTTTAGACCCTACTCTGAAGTAGGAGCTAATTTAGTTCCCCCAAAAGGAGTTCCTAGAACTAAAATCATTCCTAGTTCCTGCAGTGCGAACACGGCAAAATCTGGGTACTTCAGCCAATAGTTCTAAGTTCCTCCGATGCAAAAGCCCCTATATTTTGTTGACTTATGTACTTACATAATCCCAGATGTTTCCAAGAATGCTTAAATCCAGATAAATATGCCATTTTAACCAGAACACGGACCGTGTCCGTGCATCGCCTATCAATGACATCATACCCGCGTTACCCTCGATTTCTGGTTTTATTTTGAAGAAACCATGAAACTTGAAAGACGCTTTAATATATTATATGTTTTATTAGACAAGAACAACTGTTTGGATACAAGTAGCTAACACAGCATAATCAGATGCAGCTTTATTTTTAGTAAGAGTAATACAGCATTTTCTCCATCATACAATATGCTTTAAAATTAATTGAAAGCCATCCAGCATTTATTAATATGATATTCTAATATCAATCTAGCTTTCTGCAGTGTGCAACAAGTGTCTCACAGCAGCCGCCGAGCGAAAGCAAAGAGTAACGTTATAACATCATTTTAAACACTCTCAAATGTATCTAATATGATAAACAAGCACTGCTTCACCCCATAAACGCTTGACCGGAAGAAGCGGAAGCGGCGACTGTGGCGTAATAAAAGTTCCGCTGCTCTCGAGACGTATGTCACGCTCGTCTCTCATTAGCAATCGCTCCAGCGAGGCGTTCAGCTCCCACAGCTCTCGGCCCCGCTCTGCTTCATAGTACATTAATAATCTCATCCATGAACATGATTTCTGCCCGAATCCAGTCGGATTCTTTGAGGTGAAGATGAAATCTCCCATGATTCTGTGCTCAATCTCGGCGCCAACAAGCTACGCCTTTGTTTTGTATAGGCGACCTCTAGCGGCGAAAAATTACATATTGTGCCTTTAATATGATGGAATTTATGTTTTCACAGTTTTTAATGTAATTTTGTTTACAACAGGTTGAACACAAACAGTAGTTTCCATCGAAATATTAGCTATTACAGTTAAAGTAGTGTTTAAGTAGAAAATTACTGTTTCATCAGTTTTATTTGTCTGTGTTTTATGATTTGTTACATCTCAGAAGGAGAAGGAAGAGGAGCAGAAGTTACACGAGGAGGTTCAGCTCATGGAGTTTGTGCGAGTGAGACAGAACCTGAAGAAAGTCCATACAGCTCTACAGAAGAACATTCACTCCTGATCTGACTAAAGACACACTTCATTTGTCCATGCAGTTTCATTTTGAAATAAGATACATTCATATCTATTATGATCTTGTTGTTAACCTTTTTTCATACAATTTTAGTCAGTTACAGTTCACCACACTTTTCATTTGTGTTCTGCAATAATTCAAAAATCATGAAAAAATAAAAAAAATACTAGCCTACCCATAATCATAGTTCCCTCTAAATACCATTATTACAAATGAATACAAAAAAAACTTCAAACAGTGATTCACAAACTAATATTTTGCTGAGAGTGGTGACCTGTACAAAGTTACCAGTTTTATTGCAGAAAACCTTAATACTACAAAGTACTTAAGTAAATATCACGATTTTACCATGGTACTTGTTCAAACTATGTGGTTTTCACATCCATTTTTGGTACTTTGTAAAAAAAAGAAATAAATAACGGGGCAAAACAATTACCGTGGTATTTTTTTGTATTGGGTTTAAAAGTATTTATAAATGTCAGTATTTTGAAATCAAACCAGAACGAACTATTCATATTGTATTGAATAAACATGGCTTTGATTGATGAATCGAATCTGTTTGAATGTGTATCTGCCTCCATTTGCAATAAAGCTCCATCTGCTCCAACAGTTTCTGTACTTGCGAAATTGCGGGTTTTGCTTACACGAGCTTTCTAAGACACACCCTGCCTGTTTTCCTGGCCTGTGATTGGATGAGCAGAAAAGGAGCTGGCGAATGATCTTGGGAAAGCGGAATAAACAGGACCGGCTGTCTGGATGTTGGTCATATGATGAGCCGTTTTTACTGCCTCTGCAAAATTAAGGAAGAGTCGATTTAACAGCGCTTTATTTTCTCTTGTCACTAAAAAATAGGGTCGTTTTAACAGCAGTCAAGTACAGAAGTTCTTCATCTGGCGAAACTGGTGAGTAATTTTAAAGTGTTTTGCTAGCAGGGAAATGCCAAGACAACGCGAGTTTAGACATGATCTGTTTTTCTCGTAAAGTTGTTTTGTTGCAGTAGCACGCAAACCAAGCTCTCACGAGCACATATCACAGATTTGACAAAGTAGTTCCACAAATCAGCCTTTAGCAGAGAAACACCAAACAATTCACAGCTGCCTTTCCTTCTAAAAGCTTTTAGTTCATTCAAGCAGATATTCATGCACTAATCACAAGCTTCTGTTGATCAATGACCGGAGCACGTGAACATGAACGTTACTCAGCTCAAAATATACTGAATTTAGCTCCCCTTCAAATGCTTGCCAGCATGCTGCAGTTTTATCAGTTTAATGTTTTCCTTGTACGTTATTGTATTAATTCAGAATAGTCAAACTTCTTTGTCAGTACAGGCACCAAACGGAATAGCCATAATAATAATAATAATAAATAATAATAATGAAATGAAAATATACAGTGATGGTCA
>RJVU01051590.1:392646-426757 GCA_003731715.1 Anabarilius grahami | reverse complement strand
TGGGAACACCAAATGATGATACATTACACTAAATTCTTCATCTTAGAGAGATGGAAAAGCCATTTTGGAAAATGTTACATTGAATGGAAAGGAACTTCCTGGGTGTCAAGGGCGGTTGCAGAACCCTGGTAAGTGATCATTTCAAAAGTTTCACTTCATTTCATTAGTTTGCTTTTTAGGCTTATTGAAGTAAATCCAACATCTCTGCCACAGTCTTCCATATAAATTCAACATCCTTTACTTCCTGTGACATCTCTCTCTAGGTCATGCTCTGGAGGCCGGCTGGTTTCTGCTGCAGTATGCGATGACAAAAGGAGACGTGCAACTTCAGAAGACGGCAGTGGATAAGTTCATGGAGATCCCGTTCCAAACTGGATGGGACAAACAACATGGTGGTCTTCTCTACTTCCTGGATGTAGACGGTCATTGTCCGACTCAGGTTAGATTATACCCATGATTTGCTGTTTGTAGATGTAGATTTCCAGATGTAGGGAAAAGCAGGGTTAACTTTAACACAAATTTATAATGCAAGTACAGAAAGAGTAATGTTATGAAGGATGGGATTTAATAGTGACCTCAGAATAGTTGGAAAATATCTAGTTCTAGAAGGCGCAGGCTGGTGTTTCCTTAATGCAGTCTGCTAGCTATCACTACATGGCACAAGCTGATTGGCCACAGCTGATTCTGCAGCCAATGAGCTTGCTGCTCAACAGTTTGGTTCTGTGTCTGCTTCAAGCAAGTCTTGCAGTGTGCTACCAGAAACCCTCCACCTGTCTAGATCTGCTACAGGTCATTTCATATATTCTATTTGTGTGTACAGTTAGAATGGAATATGAAGTTGTGGTGGCCTCACTGTGAAGCTCTGATCGCCTACCTGATGGCCTACAGTCACATCAGAGAGCCTGTGCTACTGGACCGATTCAAACAGATCTACGACTACACCTTCAGACATGTAAGACATGCATTACAGAGACATCATGTGATACATTAATAACTTATACACTGCCTGTTTGTATTTATAAAGACAAATGCTGAAGAGTCTATGATTGGATCATTATTGCTGTGATTATGTTTCTAGCATGTTATATGTTTGGGAATAGTTCTTTTAACCCTATTTTAAGTGTGTAGATTTTTATTTCTTAAACAACCATGTAGGAGGACACACGGCCATATTCCAGTTCTTTCACAAGTTCACATCTTGACATTGTTATCCTGGAATTGACAGTGTCAAGATTCATCAGGCTCAAATTGTGAAAGAAAGGCTGAGACGGAGCATGAAGAAATGACGTGAGTCCAGACCTTAATTTCATTGAAAGTCTTTTGGGATGTGCTGGAGTAGACTTTACAGAGTGCTCACCTCTTGCATTGTCAATACAAGATCTTGACCAAAAATTGATGCACCTCTTGATGGAATTAAGGTGCCAATTCATGTGTGGAAATGATTCTTCATGCTCCCTCCCAGCCATTCTTTCACATTTTGAGCCTGATGAATATTGGCTTTGTCATCCTGGAAAATGGCCATGATGTGTCTTCCTACATGGTTGTTTAAGAAATGAAAAGCTACACACTCCATCAATTAGGGTTAAAAGAACTGTTCCCAAATATATAACATACTAGAAACACAATAATCACAATAGTGATCCTATCATAGACTAAGTATTTGCCTATTTGCAGGGTGGGTTATAATGTGTGTTAAAGTATCAGATGTTTCCATTGTTGTATCTTTGCTCAAGTTTTCTGATGAGGAACATGGCGAGTGGTTTGGATATCTGAGTCGTCAGGGAGAGGTTGTGCTGGATTTCAAAGGAGGACCCTTCAAAGGTGAGAAGCTACAGAAAATTGCTTTCCATCACTGTCAGGCTTCATGCTAGCCTGCTGTAGGTTTGTGTGTGTATGTGATCATTCATTGCCAAAATTAATACCTTATTTGAGCAGCAGAGCATCTTTTAGTCCCAGTTAATTTTTGGCTAATTCTGATTAGCTACACAAGTGTTTAAAGGATTAGTTCACTTTCAAATAAAATTTTCCAAGATGTCATCCAAGATGTTCATGTCTTTCTTTCTTCAGTCGAAAAGAAATTAAGGTTTTTAATGAAAACATTCCAGGATTATTCTCCTTATATTGGACTTCAATGGCCTCCAAACGGTTGAAGGTCAAAATTACAGTTTCAGTGCAGCTTCAAAGGGCTTTACACGATACCAGACGAGGAATAAGGGTCTTTCAGCTTACGCTGTATGTCCAACGGAAAAAATGGAACTGGCGCCGCGTTTGTTCCGTAAGTAGAATAGGGAAGGCGTAGGACATACAGCGTAAGCTTTTAGAACAATACTAAAGTGCAGCTTTGGCGGAACCACTTGGAAGGCGATCATTTGTTTATATAAAGCATATACGTTGTTTTATTTTGTTTTTTTTAATGACCGATCGTTTCGCTAGATAAGACCCTTATTCCTCATCTGGTATCATTTAAAGCCCTTTGAAGCTGCACTGAAACTGTAATTTTGACCTTCAACCGTCTGGAGGCCATTGAAGTCCAATATAAGGAGAATAATCCTGGAATGTTTTCATCAAAAACCTTAATTTCTTTTCGACTGAAGAAAGAAGGAAGTGGACATCTTAGGGTGAGTAAATTATCAAGAATTTTATTTGAAAGTGAACTAATCCTTTATTTGGGGTCAGTAAGTCTTTTTTTTGTTTACCAAGGCTGCATTTATTTGATCAAAAAAGTAATAACAGTAATATGAAATATTACACTTTAAAATGCTTTTTCTATTTGAATATGTTTTAAATTGTAATTTGTGGCAAAACTGAATTTTCAGCATAATTCAGTCTTCAGTGTCACATGATCCTTCAGAGTTCGTTCTAATATGGTGTTGAAAACAGTTGTGCAAACCATTTTTCAGGATTCGTTGGTTAGAAAGTTCAAAAGAAGAGCATTTATTTAGAAACCTTTTTCCAATAGTGCAAATCTTTACTGTAACTTTTGACCAATTTAATGCATCCTTGTTGAAAAAATTATTCATTTCTATTAAAAAAAACAACTTTGAAGTCAAGTTTATGTATTTAAATTTTGAACCATGACACATTTACTGTAATCTTTGTACAGGATTCTTCCATGTTCCTCGGTGTCTCTACATGTGTGAGAAGCTTCTGGATGGTCTTCTTGAAAAGCAGGATTCTTGAACTTGCACTTATTTTGCACTACATTGCCAGATGTGACAGGAAGTGTAACTGATCAGTTCGCATAAAATGCAGTAATTATGTTTTAACTATACTAATTCTTACTGTCAAATTGTATTACGGGTTCATATTTTTCATTTTAATTGCCATTCATCTAACATGTGAATGAAAAAGGGACCATATAGTTTTTGTTTTCTTTATATTAAATTAATTATTTCTAGCCAGTACTATGTTTACAAGTTGGACTCATTGCATTGGTCTATAAAAGGTTTTCATAAAGCTATAAATTAGCTCTATCACGTGGCTAAATAAAAAAAGCTAGAAAAAAATGTATAAACCACTCCCCTCTGATTATCACTGCTGCTCTTGAGTGCCTTTTTGTTAATCACTTTTATAATTCTGCATTAATATAATGGTTAAAACATGTAAAGACATTCCAACTGCTCTAAATAAACTGACATGTTTACGGAAATTCTTTAATTTTGGCATTTGGCTGATGATTAATTTAGATAACGCTCACTACTGATATTCATGAAGGCTGGAAGGTGTCTGGCACACTGGACCTCAAACAAAAAAAAAAACCCACCCTACTCAAACTTGTCATCCCACGTTGTAAAGCACTAAGGGTACATTACATGACAACGATGTACTAAAAACAAGTTTTTCCTTTGTGTTTTTCATGTACAGATCACAATAGTGTCAAAACAATCCCCGTTCACACAGATCCACGAGAAGAACTAAAAACGTATTATGCTGCCAGGCCAGTAGTTGGCGATGTCTACACGCCTATAGATTGAACATGTAATATGCATGTGCATGATGTCTCTGTTTTCGTAGTTTACACAGAGACAAAAACAATAGTTTTCAAAAACTTCCACTCTGAAACACATTTTTTAAAAGTTTGTGTCTTCAGGCCCCCAAAACGCCATTGACGTGTAAATGAATGGCCAAAACACAAGTTTCCCATTTTTAGTTGAAAATGGTATCGTGTAAACGCCCCAGAGGTTACCACCATTAAAGTCATAAAACAGATTCCTAAAACAATTCTAAACTTTTATTTTCTAACAAGAGTGAAAAGAAACAAAGGCAACATTTAAATGAAAATGTTTATACACAAACTCACGACAATGCGTGTCTGCAATAGCAATACCAATAATAATAATATAATAATAATAGATTAGAACCCCAGCAACAAAATAAGATGGAAATAAAGGGAGTTAAAGTGAGATTTTGTACAGTTCTGTGGAGAGGAAGAGGGGTAGAGAGCAGGTAGCTTAAAAGAGACAACAGTATCACTGAAAGGAAATGACAATGAAGACAGTAAAACTCAGAGGAAAAGAGAGAAAGGACTATGCAGTAACCTATCTTAGGAAAGTAGCACCAGAACGTAAATGCCTTTGTTTTTTCAATCACACTTTCAAAATATTGTACTAGTTTATTCACAATGTCGAGTCTCCATGACAAAATGTAAGACTCGGTACAAAAAGAATACAGGTGGTGTTGTGGCAGCAATACCAGTCCCCTGCTAAACGCCCCTCCTCTGCCTGGCTGTCAAGTGTGTGTGTGAATACCTGGACAAGTCGTATTATGCAGCACACGGCATTTGCGTTAAGAACAGTTTGGTACATCTATATTGTAAAGACAGCTTAACTGCAGGGCAAATCCCATTTTATCCCTCCTCTAAGGGAACAGAGATCTGCGGCCTGCGTCAGTGAACTGTTCAGGATGAGGGGTGTGAGCAGAGGCAAACGGGAAGAAACACAGGAAAAAGTGCAGTGGTTAGTAGGGTGGGGAGCGTCCATTTGATGGGTTGAAAAGAAGAATTAATGTGAGCTTATTATGTGGGGAGATGAGCCTGAGCCCTGCGTTTTTCTGTCTCTGTGGTTCTCCTCTCAATCGCCATCTGCCCCTCCACAGCTTCAGGAAAACATCACAAGATCTGCAAGAGAAGAGCAAGTCTGTTTGTTCTCTGACAGTTCTCCTGAATAAAGCGTGAGCTTGAGACCAGTTCAGTTTTGAGTGGGTACCTCTGTGTGGATCTGAGGGGGGTGTGAGACTGACTGGTTTCGTCTTCTTGCATTCCGAAGCCTCTGTGGATTTAGGCCCGCCTTCAGTTTTCTGGTTCTTTCTCTTCCTCTTGGAGTCTTTTGACTTGTTGCCACGACCTGAGCTTCTCTGCTCCTGCAGCTCAATCTGATTCACACACAAAAGTCAAGCCTGATTATGAGGGCCCAAAAATGGCAACAACAAAAAAACATTTTAGAATGAAGACAAAGAGAAAACAGTGCCTTGAGCAGCTTGAACTGACAGATCGACAACAGATTTAACATTTCAATAGGAAGAACTGCCGACAACTGTCTGGTCTACATTTCACAACCAAACTTATGTGAAAATTGATACAGGAAATAATGCAAGATCATGCGCAAGACTGGATTTCTTTTTGTTAAAATGATGCACACAAGCAGCTTATGATCCAAGTTATCCGAGTGCCGATTTGCAGTGAATAACAATAATAAAATAGAGGCTCCTCCCACTAAACTTACCCTCCATCTTCCGCTCTCATTGGCTGTAGGCCATCGCCGATGTCCTTTTTTAGTCAAAACACATTTCACACTGCATGACTCTGAGTCACTAAATATCTCAAGTGCATCTCTCAGAACGTGTCTTTGATCATACACACAATGCGATTGTCACTCACATGAACAAGCAACAATTTGCCTCTAATTTCGTGAATTTGTCTGCCATTTCCACGAAACCGTCGGAGTGAAAAACAAGGCTAAAATCATGCAGTGTTTCCTGCATAAGTATGGCAAGGTAACTGGAATTAAATATGACAATATGGACAACAGCGCTTTCAAACACGCAGCCTTCACAAAACATGACCTCAGAAAAACAAACAGAAAAATGCTAATCAACTTTGTCTAAGCAGAAATGCTAACAGTTCAAGTAGGACAAGGTCTGATATCATTAACAGTTAAGGGGCCAGTTGAATAAACACAGCCACCATGTTAAAACTGTCTTAAGAATTAGTTAGACTGACAAATTAGCAGTTAGCCAAGGCGTAATCTTTCTTTTTGGATTCAAATTAGACCAGTCTAGCTTTTTTATGTAACCGACTTAAAAGTTAGTAATCTAATTTGTTCTTCAAGACTGTCATAACTTTGTTAGGTTTAGTCTAATCAGTTCATGAAACTGGCCACAGGTCAGGAAAATAAAATAAAAGGAAAAGAATAAAACAGGGCAAGGAAATTAAATAAGGAAACAAAGGGGAAAAGAAATAGGACAGGAAAAAGAGAAAAGGAAATAAGACAAGGAACAAAAGAAAACAATATAAAGAAAAGGGGCTGTATTCACAAAACATCTTTAGGCTAAAAGTAGCTCCTAACTTGCCGATTTAGGAGAAAAAAATGGGCGCGTCTGTCCTAAATTTAGCACTCCAAAATTTTTGCAAAGAAGAGTATTTCACAAAGAATTTTAGCATTAAAATGAGCTCCTAAATCTGTGAAACACTAGTAATCGTCGAGAGGACTCCTAAATCAATAAGACCAAATCACAAACAATCCTAATGGCCTTTGCTCCCAATCTGCCTCAGCAATCCACCCAAAGACACTGTACACTACTGAGACAATAGTGATAGAGCCTTGGGTGTTGAACCTTTTCTTCATAAATGCAATACATATTTTAATTGATAGACTTGAATCTATGGTAAAAAGCAAAAAAAAAATATATATCTTTAATAAATAAATGTCTGATTACCTGTGGCAGTTGTTTTCACGAGTTTAAACTTACAAATGATTGAATAGAGTAAAAATATATATATAGTAAGCATATTTGGTGTGCTCTCCAAGGGGATCGAGGACTTTAGCCCAAACCCAGAGTTCTCCCCCGTATTATCCCGAGCTACGAGTGAGGAATGGGGTGGCAGAAGGATGCAGAAAACTGTAGAGGTAACAATAGGTGAGTCAGCTCTCGTCTGTGTATACGGCATACCTCCTCTCGGGCTGATTTGAACGCGCTTTATAAAACATCATTTATCGCTTGAATTCTGCAATCTCTTGAGATGAATCATGCAGACATGTAAGAGGTTGACAATTAGCTGAACATATACTAGTTTACTTAGCATACATTTTAAAACCTTTATTTGAATATGGCAACATTTTTATTTTTAAATCTTTTTGAATATGGCAACATGATACCTCATTCTACAGTATTTCTATGATTAAATCACTGACAGAGACCCTTCCCCCCATCAGCCAAACACTGTGTGCATAGTTAGTAAGCTAATACCCTTACTCTTAGCTTAAGACTTCTCTATTCCTTAGTAAAAGTTGGTCTCAGCTTTGTGAATAGGTTAAGAGAAAACTCTTCGATAAGAACACTTTTACTGCCATTTAGGAGAACTCTTAGTGGTAAGATAAAATGTTTTGTGAATACGGCCCCAGAAAAATGAAACGAAAGGAATAAGACAAGAGGAGGAAAAAGAAATGGAAAGGAAAGGAAAGGAAAGGAAAGGAAAGGAAAGGAAAGGAAAGTGAAATGGACAGGAAAAGGGAATTAATGAAAAGGTAGTGAAATTAAATAGAAATTGAAAATGAAAAGAATAGAAAAAGACAGGAAGTGGAAATAAAATGTAAAGGTAAGAAAAGGCGAAAGAAAAAAAGAAATGAATAGGAAAAGAATAAGAAAGAAAAGAAAAGAAAGGAAACAGAAATAAAGAAATGACAGGGATAATAGAGGACAAAGAAAGAATGGAAGGGAAAAAAACAAAGGAAAAGATGAAAGGGCAAAGAAATGAAAATAATGAATTGAAAGGGAAATGAAATGGAAAAAGAAAGGAAGGGAAAAGGAAAGCTGCTGCCTGATGCAAATAACTATCACGGTATATTAAGCAGAAGTGTTCATCCTGAAATGTGGTAATTTGATTTCAATTAGTGATATTACATTCACTGCTTACAAATGTAACAAAAATGGTCTTTACAGCATAAATCAGGTGATCTGAAACTCTCCTCTCTCACCTGTATGAGCGTGTGCAGGGCATCATGGGGCGGCTGTGATGCCGCCTGTAGGGTCCTATAAATGGTGTGTGTCTGGTCAAGCGTGACCTCCAGCAGGTCTCCTTCTAGCTGAAGCTCCTCCAGCTGTGCTCTGGTGGATGTGCTCAGTTCGATCACCGGCCCTTTAAGACATGGCACTAGTGACAAAAGAGACTCCACCCCTGACAAGAGAGAAGAACCAATGGGTTAAAAATACATTTAAGCAGCTTGATTATTCATATCAGGGAGGCTAGTAAACAAACAAACAAACCTGTAAAGTCCTGAGTGCTTGACTTCCTGGCAATTCCATTCTCACAGCCAGACTGGACAGGAAGACGAAAAAGACGTTTTACAAACATGTTTGTGTTTTTACATTTGTTTGATTTCTTAAATGTTACAACTGCACTTCCTTACCGGTGTACCATTAGCAGTCTTCTCTTCACTCTTTTTTGGCGAGTTCACTTCCTCCGTCAGATCGATAACACCATCTTCTGTTTCCTCCGAGTCAGACAGCACAATTACAGTATCCCCGTTCCATTTCTTTTTCTCCTCTGGTTCTTCCTCTTTTATACTGATCATTTCCTCCTTCACTTGTTGCAATCTCTCTAGCGCCCTCTGTAATTCTGGAGCGTCTAGTGCCTGTTTGGCTCGACCCTGCCAGTTAATAGCTCTCTCTGTAAGACACTGTAACGCCTCTCCTTCTGGCAGGCGTACAGGTAACCTCTGCAGCGCCACCAGCAGGGCTAGAATGGTTTCTAGCCGTGGCCGCCGGGATCGTTGGCACCGCGGACAGAGGAAACGTGTATTCCAGTCCCACCAGCAGAGGGGCTTTGTAAGATGTGTGTCGGAGGAGCCCAGCAGTGGTGGAAAGGGCACACAACCTCCGTGGAACCAGTCTTTGCACAGATGGCACCGGTGAAGCAAGGGGCGGGGCGGACCACTGCACACGCATACTGATTGGCTAGGGTTGAGGGAAGGGGCGGGGCCACCATTCAGCAGTACGGGACTGTCTGAGTTGAGGGGCGTGTCTGTCTCCATAGAGTCACTCTGTTCCCTTTCCATCTTGATGCCGTTCTGGTCACCGCTTGCTCCTTTTTCCACACCGGATTTTGTTAAATTAACCTGCTGAAGGCGAAGAAGGGCCTCTTTCTCCAGACGCTCCCCCTCTTTGAATGCCATCACCTGATATTGATAACACAACTCAGATAAATATGCGAAACCTAATCAACTTACAATGCGATTGAAAAAAAAAAAAAATCTAGGCTGTGTTCCAAAACCTAGTGAGCGGCCTTAGCATCCTAGAGCCAAAAGTATACATACTTTGTCTTCAATTATTGCCAAAACATGGCATCTTTGGAGGCAGCAGAGTTAAGTTGCTTACTTTTACAGTAACCTTTGCATCGGAAGCATACTTATGATGCCTTAAAATACTGCCTCTGTAGTCAGCTCACTAGGTTTTAGAACAGACTAACTGGTAGTCTGATGTATTAACACACTCAAAAGGATTAAAACAGTTATGTGTAAACGGTAACTCACGATAGCTCCTGGGTCTCGAAGGTCCTGAGCAGTGAGACCTAATACATTGACATCAGAATCTGCTTCAGTACCCAACGAGTTCTCCTCCCTCTTCTTGCTCTTCTCAACACATGGGCACAACACCTGCACAAAGGTGGGGTAAAACATGGTCAGGTAAAAATAAATTCTGACTATTTTTGATGTAAGAAACCTTGAATAACATGATTTCAGAGACAAAGGTTTAGATGAACCTTTAAGGCGGCATTAAGGCCCTTATATACTTTAAGCAAAATTGAAGAAAGAATTGGTGTGATGTCATTTTGAAGAAAATCAGTCCAAAACAAAGTTTGTTTCAGTTTGCCAAAGCAAACTTTCCAGAAAAACACGACTATTGGTTCATGGAAATTACACAACAGGTAGGTGTGCTCTGAGGTTCCACTTTCTTTGACGTGGAAATCTACATTTATTCTGTTTAGTCAGTTGAGGTCAAACGGCCGTCAATAAAAATATTAACACGGCAAAAAAACAAAACAATATCTTTATGGGCCGATTTCAAAACACTGCTTCAGAGCTTTTCGAATCGAATCAGTGAATCAGAGCGCCAAAGTCACGTGATTTCAGCAGTTTAGTCGATAGTTGATAGGAGCAACAAAAGATTCGAAACAAAAGATTCATAACCCTCAGAAGCTTCATGAAGCAGTGTTTTGAAATCGGCCCATATAGATATTATTGAAAAGTTTGTTATTTAGTTTTTTTTGCCGCACAAAAAGTATTCTTGTCGCTTTTTAATATTAAGATAGAACCACTGAACTCACATGAACTATTTCAAATATTTTTTTATACCTTTATGGGCCTTGATAGTTTGAATGGCTTTGCTCTCAATAGAGGCCTCACTGAGCCATCGGATTTCATCAACAATATCTTAATTTGTGTTCCGAAGATGAACGAAGGTCTTACGGGTGTGAAACGACATGACGGTGAGTAATAAATTACATTATTGTCATTTTTGGGTGAACCCTTTAATTTGGACAACTTTAAAGGCAATTCTCTCAATATTTAGATTTTTTTGCACCCTCATGATTCCAGATTTTCAAATAGTTGTATCTCGGCTAAATATTGTCCTAACAAACCATACATGAATTGAAAGCTTATTTAATTAGATCTTATTTAAATCTCAATTTCATAAAACTGACCCTTATGACTGTTTTTGTGGTCCAGGGTCACAAATTTACACATTCATCTAAATGTCGTTCCCAGCAGCGCAGGTGGCATCGAGGTGTTTGCTTAAAGAATACCACTTCTCAGGCATTTCAAACCGCTTTTCACCCCTAAGCGAGGAACGAAAAGAACTTTGCCATGAATATATGAGGGCCTTTAGAAAGCATCAGTGTGTTCACCTCCAGCAGACTATGCTGGCTGTTCTTCTTCAGGAAGGTTTTGCTGGCTTTCTCTCTCCACGAGTGAGCACTGGCCACCTGCAGCTCCAGCTGCTTCAGCTCCTCCATCTTCACTGGCAGGTCCCGCCCAATGGCCACCAAACCTTCCAGGTCATCCAGACACGGGTAGTGCTCGCCGTTCTTCTCCGCCAGAGATTAGAGACAGAAAAGAAATTCACACTTAGGCCACACTTAACCACCTTGGTCCACAGTTTATCATAACTGGCTAAATAATTACCTGAATTTCCTCTAGATCTGTGACCCAAGCGCGAGCTCGGCTCAAGCAGGCCTGCAGGGACAGGATGTTAGGCAGCTGCACTGGTATTAGCTGAGCCTCGTTCACAATAGCCTCCAGTGTCGACAGATGGTGTTTCTGCCTGCTCGTAAAAGACAATTGAGAGATGAAAATGGAGGCTGCATTGGTGTGGTGATATATTCCACCTCTCTCTTAAACCAGCTCACCTGTCCTCCAGACAGATCTGTGCTTTCTCCTCCCAGCGCTCGGCAATAGTCAGTAGCTCTTGCAGTTCAGCCATAGCAGTCTCCACTGATATGCTCTGTGGTACGTTACAACCCGCCTCCATTAAGTTCCTCAGCACAGCTAGAGTCACCTCGCTCCCCTCTGGCCCTAACGTTCGCCTGACCTCTCCCAGCCAGCGACCCTGCTCCTGCAGCCCGCTCAGGAGCTCACATGCCGGGGCAATAACGGGCAGCGACGCTCCCTCCTCCAGCAGGGCCTGGATCTCAGAGGCAGCGGGCAGAGGAGAGTCCTGCTTCCACTCGCCCTTGGAGCTGTCAACCAGAGCCTGAGCACGGGAATCAAACTCCTCTATCTTCTGCAATACCGCCTGGAAAAGAAGAGATGGTGGTTAGACTTTTAAACTGATGGCTGATGCACGCTGCTGACACCTATTAGGCTAACATTTTATGTGACACATCTTTGGTCTATTTTTCCGCCTCCTTACCTGCACTTCCTCCTGCTGTGTCATAACACAGGGTAGGTTCTGCATGGTGTCCACCAAAGTCCTCAGCTCCTCCAGACTCATTCTACTGCTCTGGCTGCTGCTAAGGAGCTCTGTGCTTCTGCTCTCACACTTGCTTATGTCTGTGAGAACTGTGTTGAGGCGCTGGAGCAGCTCATTATTGGGGAACTTCTTGTCAGCTGCCTCTTCTTTCAGAACCTCCAGATCTTTAATGTCTGAAAAGAGAAGAATGAATTTAGGTTTTAGATGGATGTAAGAAGACCAGTCATAGTTAGTGGTTCTCAAACTTTTTTCCACAACAATGGACACTCATAGTTTCTTTACATTAAGTTCAAGATTCCAGAAGTTTTAAGAGCTGAATGTGCTTCAGGGTTCCCCCTTTTCTTTTTTTTTACCAAATGACTTTTCTAGGCAGAAACTGAGTAAATCTGTATTTTAAAAAAAATTATATATATATCCTAGTAAGACTTTTGTTCATCTTCAGAATACAAATGAAGATCTTTTTGATGAAATCTGAGAGCTTTCTGTCCCTCTGTAGACAGATATGCGACTACCAAAAGTTCATAAAGAGATCGTAAAATTAATCCATTTAAATTGAGCAGTTTAGACTGAATTAAGGCTTTTATTCACATTTGAAGCATCAACATGTCAGTTGTGTAGCTGTCTATGGAGGGAGAGAAAGCTCTCAGATTTCATCAAAATGATTTTCATTTGTGTTTCGAAGAAAAACTAAAGTCTTACATAACTAGAAAATTTGACATAACTAGAAAAAAGAATGTATATTCATCATAAACATGACCATAGTTAAAACACTTGTTAATTTACATGACTAAGTCTAGAAATCACACTTTTAATCATATATCCAGGTATTCCAAGGCCCTGGTTCTTTAAAGAAAACAAACAAGCAAACCATTGTTGAGGGGGTGATTTAAAGGGATAGTTCACCCAAAAATGAAAATTTGATGTTTATCTGCTTACCCCCAGAGCATCCAAGATGTAGGTGACGCGCTCTGACAACGGCAGTGATGTCTCGCGCATATACTTCGATGAGTGCGAGACATCACTGCCATTGTCAGAGCGCGATCAGACCTCACTAAGCGAATGCTGAACGCAGTTGGACATGGTGTATTAGAGGTGAAAAATGATTTAAATACTGTTCGGTTTCTCACACAAACCTATCGTTTCGTGTCTTAGGACATCAATGTGTTGTCATGAGCCGCATGGTTTAATTTGGATTTGTCTATGCATGTTTATTGACTCCTATAAATTGGGTTACCATTGACACACATTATACGGCTGACAGACGACAATGGTAGGAGTTAAAAATCATCTTTTGTGTTCTCCTGAAGAAACAAAGTCATCTACATCTTGGATGTGCTGGGGGTAAGCAGATAAACATCAAATTTTCATTTTTTGGGTGAACGATCCCTTTAAAGATCTTGAATTTTAGTTGTTTCAAAACTGGTTTTGTCTCATTTTAAGTCTTCTTACAGCCCCCTTGGACATTCTCCAGGCTGCTGGTTGAGAACCACTAATCTGTCTAACAGATGGTTTTACATACTGTTTTTTATTTATTTGTTTATTTTTTGTATGGACTTTGACCATTGCATTGTTTTGCACATTCTCAGAAGGACTAATAAGAACTATTCACAAATGCAGTTGCCAAAGAAAATGCAGTTACTTATTTTGTTGCCTTCTTCCTGTTCTAGGGCTTCCTTCACTCGGTTGGCCCATGAGTCAAAAGACTCAGCGCGAACTTTCAGCCGATGCAACATGGCCAAGAGTTCATCCAGAGTATAGCGATACCTTCAGAGAGGAGGGACAGAGAGCACATAAGACACTTCCTGCAAAACACATCTGTGACCAAGAACTCTCAGACAGGCAGAGTACTGGTTTACCTGAGGTAGAGTTTTTCACTGGGGCAAGAGCAAAGGTCCTGTGCATGGTAGAGGCAAACAAGGCTCTCTGGACAGTTCGAACACGCCAGGGCCGAGAGGAAGCAGGTGGTCTTACATTTGTCACACTGCCTTTCATCATCAGGCAGTAACTCGAAGGCCTCCCTTTCAGCTTCCTTTATGCCCTGAGAGACGATACCACAATACAAAAATGCAGTCAGTCAGCTTTTAAAAGGCCAGCAACTTGTGTGTGTTTGTAGGTGATGGCGGTTTTGACCAAGAGCAGCTGTTAGGTGTACTAAATCAGCATGACCTTTGGTCTGATTCAAAACCTAGCAAGATACCTACTGAGCATTTTGGGTAGGTTAATTATAAACAATGCAGGTCGTTTTTGAGCATTTTAACAAAATACAAAATAACAAAATACTTTGACTGTGTGCATACACTAGTGAACGCGTAAAAAAAAAAAGAAGTATGCTCAGGGCTTTACCCTTTCCAGCAGGCTTTTGCGTAGTTTCCTCTCCTCCTGTACAATGATGAACATCTCCCTGTGTGTGGCGGCTGCCAGGTTTAGATCCAGCTTCTCTGGGCAGGCCGCCATCTTGCAGGTGAGTTCCTCATGAGAGAACACACAGTAGCGTCTCAGCCGTCGGTAATGCTCGATACAAGAGCGGCCAGTGGGCAGCTAGCACAGAGACAGGAAGAGCAACAGCCTCAGTAACTCAGAACAGGCAAAGTATATTTAAAAAAGTAGTTGTTCTAAGATCTAAATCAAGGTGCATTTATGTGTGCTGTATTTCTTTACCCAGTCTGCAGTGCAGAAGTTGACTGCTTCTGCAAAGTTATATCCCTGATTGAAACCGCTGTGATAAGCTCGTGGAAAAGTGATGACGAACTCCCCAGCACACTGATTGGTCCGAACCACCTGTCAGTCAAAAGACAAATTATGACTAATTCATAGTTTTCACATGATGTCACACCCTTATATGAACGACCACCTGGAGGGCAAAACAAGGTTTTTCTCCATTGCCCACAAGTTATTTTTACCAGGTTTGTACTAAGTATTAATGTAGTAAGACAGTGATATTAAAAGACCAAACTCAATATACACCTTATTAATGATGCATACTATGTACAGGCAAGCGGATGAACAGAATATAAACAATGCAGTTTCTCATTAAGCATTTTTCCATAGAAAACCATTATAAAGAAAAACCTCAACCACTTAGTGTTCATCTGTTCGCTTGTATATAGTACACACCATTAATAAGCTGTTTTAGTGCACTTCAGGTGTTTTCCATGTTAAGGAAAACGCTATTTTTAGTGATGGAAAATTGACAGGCTTGTGCTGCAGGTGTATGGATGTTTTGCCCTCCAGGCTTACGCGCCAGGTCTTTCGCCTGACCGAAAACAATGAATTGAGATCAGTGTTTTGAAGGCCCGTTCACACAAAGCATCATTTACATTACATTTACATTTAGTCATTTAGCAGACGCTTTTATCCAAAGCGACTTACAAATGAGAGTAGTAGAATCAAGTCAAGTCAACATGAGAACAACAGTATGTAAGTGCTGTGTGAAGTCACAGTTAGGTCAGTAAAGTGCTCGTAGGAAGGATTTTTTTTTTTTTTTTTTTATATACACACATAGATGGAAGAAAAATAGAAATCAAAGTGCTACTACATCAATAACACACGTGAATAAGCATCACACATCAATAACACCACCAACAAAACTCTTCACAGAGAACACGCAAATTTTTGTGTGAACATTATATATATATCGTATATATTGTACATATATTGTATATATATATATATTGTATATACTGACAGGCCATCAGGAAGCAGCACTAAAATTGACCAAAATAAATTTTATCCACCTTATTCCAACGCCCCATGACGCTTTGCGCGAATTATGGAAGTAACTTCCGTTAAGCTGTAAACAGTCAGAGAAAGACTCGCTCTATGAACGCAATAATATGTTTTATATTTAAACTGGGTACAATGAGATGATATTATTCTACTCACCCCTCAACCAACGAATACTACAAGGACATTTAAATGTGTAAAAGCATCAACAAGGTACTTTCAACAGGACATGAAAAAGCGCGATTCTTTCCACAGCAATAACGGACGGGTTAAATATTACTATATCTGTATTATGTAATATACGTTGCCTTAATAAAAATGTTCATAAACTTCAGCATTGCGTGATACTATTTCAAAGTGATTTCCATCATTTTTACAGATAATAAATTGTATTTACCTGTGAAAACAAACCTGGAAAAAGACATGAGGAGAAAAATGAGAGTTTCTTCATGCAATTCAATTATATTATATCGGGAGAAGAGACCACAAATGTTTAGTATACGTTGTCCTTTTACATACTATTCCGGCGGTATGCAAAGGGACAAAATGAAATAATCACGAGGATAGAGAGCAGCAGCTGAAAGGAGCTTTTGCCATAGAGATTCTTGTTATAACATGTCACGTTAAAATGCCAAGCGTTACGTTATACTCATGATGTCTGAAAACAAAACATGAAAGAAAAATTGACAGCTCATTCAGTCAAACTGATGGATTAGCTTTATTTGTAGGGCAACCTTTTGATTTGAAATTATTCATTTAAGTCTTTTTGAATGGAAGTTCCCCAAACCGGAAGTGCAACTCATAATTCGAAACGCAGTAGGCAAGTCAGGAATAAGGTCAATAGAATTTCATAGTTTCTTCACGCCTCATGACGCATTCTTAAATTAGTGGCTTAATGATACAACCTCATTACCTTAAATACACTAATGATAATGAGTTTGTGTGAGTTTTTGTGTTACAAACCGGCACTCCGTGACTCATGAGTATATTTGGGTTCATGATGGTGACTAGCTGGTGAAGCAGGTCTGGCTGGAACTCGAAGAGCTCAGGTGTGAGTTTCTTCATCACCTCCTCTAACTTCTCTGCAGCTGATGATGGCACACCATACCATGTTTTGGGCTCACCCCTAAAACAGAGAAACCAAAACAAACATTTTTTAATGTTGTCCAAGGTGCATCAGAAAGCAATTACATTACACAAACAATGTGGTCACTAAATACGTGCTTTCCCAACTAATTTTACTACTGAAATAGAAGACAGAAGTCAAAGTAGCACAAGATATTTCAGGAAAAATCTAATAAAAGTTCAAATATACTAAGGACGGACAAAGCAAACAAAGCAAAAATTTGTTGTTAAAAAAGTGATATTGTGAAATATTATCACAATTTAAAATAACTGTTTTCTATTTCACTACATTTTAAAATATAATTTATTCCTGTGACAGCAAAGCTGCATTTTCAGCAGTCTTGTGTCACATGATCCTTCAGAAATCATTCTAATATGCTGCTTTGGTGCTCAAGAAACATTTCTTATTATCAATGTTGAAAACAGTTGCTGCTGCTTAATATTTTTGAAGAGATTTTTTTTTTAGGATTCTTTATTAGAAAAGTACAAAAGAAAAGCATTATTTGAAATAGAAATCTTTTGTAACAATGTCAGTGTCACTTTTGATCAATTTAACACTGCTGAATAAAATTCTCAATTTCTTTTTAAAAAATCTTGATGTCAAACATTCAAACAGTAGTGTATAATATTAAAGTGTTTATGAAACCGAGTACATTTACCAGAGCTTCTCCATTGTAGGAGCCAAAAGATGTGACATAGTATATTACATAAAGCCTCTTTATGCATTACCAGTGTAAATAGTTGATAGAGTAACTCCAGTGGTCCTCTATGTGCCAACAGAAAGCGGAGAAAACCATGCCCACATACAGCCATGGCACCTTCATGCCCGAGATATCTGCATTAATGTGGCACAATACTGACTGCTCCAACACTGGCATAACGTTCAGATTCCAGCCGCTCCGGGCATATTCCTGCAATAGGAACAGGGTGGAGAGCTTAATTTGCTCTTCTTGACTAAAAACAGACTAAAAGTGGGGGGGGTGATTGGGGGGACAATAACAAACCTCTTCCTCATCTGATAAGTGTTTCTTGCCGTTGTTAACGGGAAAACCACTACCAAATTCTTTCGAGTGAATGTCTGCACCATATTCTACAGTCACGTCCTCCTCAATACTACTAACCAACCGCCAAAACTCCTTTTCAACCAGCTCTGTGGGCACCATCTAAAAAAACAACAACAAAAAAACAACAACAAAAAAAAACAAAAAAAAAAAAACACAAATGAGTAAAGAACCAGTTTAGTGGCAATGAAATGATTCATACTTGAGCATTAAGTGTCTGTGGGGTCTCAATATCGAGTAAGGGGAGGAAAAAACACTCACATGGACAGGCATGTTGAAGTAGTCGGCTTTAAAAGTGTCGGCCATCTCACCGAAGCTCTGTAACGTATACTCTCGCGTGGCCTGCTCGAAACCAAACGCCTCCGCTGGCTTTTTACACTCCTACACAGAGAAACACATTTAAAGTTGATCGCTATAACATGAACAATAAGCAGCAAAAAATAACTCAGCAGTCACTTAAAAGCTCCACAAACATATGCATGACTAAAACAGCCATACGTCAGTAGTATTTTTTCTACTGAAATATCCTGTATATCACACCAGAATAAAGCACGTTTTATTTCCATCTGGTCTCTCTCACCTCTGCTATACATTTGGGACAGCGCCAGTTGCCTTTGGGTGGGTCTGTTAGAGGAGGTATCAGGCAGAACGTGTGATAATTATCATCGCACCCATCACAGAGCAGCAACTTCTCATCCTCATCCCCACGTCCGCACATCCGACATACAAACGAGTCCACCTGGTGAAGATTTCAGTTAGTGCATGCAAATAATAACATTCTTTAGTCTAAAGTTAGCAAAATCAACCACATGTTGGTTTATCTTGAAATAACATCTGGGTCACAATGAAAATGATCTAAATCAGTGGTTTTCAACTTGTGGGCTGCAGCCACCCAGTGGGTTGCCATGATATTACGGGGTGGGGGGGGGGCTGCCATTTACTATTAATAAAAATAATACATTTGTTAATATATGTAAAAATGTCTAATATGATCATTCAACATATAATGAAATAAAAAAATATATATTGTTACTGTGTATTCACTATTTAAGTTGTGTTAAAAATAAACAACCAATTTATCTACCATACTTTTGCTGCATACAGTTACTGTCGACTACAACAGATTTAAACATGGATAAATGATTGTCAGCAGAGTCGCTGAAAAGGACAAATGCAGATGTTTCTTCATCTACAAGAAAGGATAAGTCTTCAGCAATTCCTGACATCAAAAAGACTAAAAATAAAGCTAAACGAAGAAAATACAGTCGTGACTACCCAGCGCTAGTCTTCACATGTGTGGGAGCTGAGAACAAGTGTGAAATTAAGCTTTACATTACTTAGCTTATTTTATCTTTACTTTAATTTTTTATTAGCTGTACACATTTTAGTTTCACATCAAGCTGTGTTTCACTTATTTGCAATCATTTCACACAATGCATGCTCGCTTTTCGCTTTCACTTTCGCCCGCGAATGTGTCCATTTACAACATGCTTTTGCAACATAGCCAAAGACATCTGTTGATCTCCTGAACGCCAATCAGGGGTGTTTAAGGTAGTCAGAATCCACTCACCGCTCAAAACGGCAGAGTTTTTTTTTCAGTTATACAAGCTTGTGAATCGCCTCTTTTTAACAAAGTATAGACATGATGTAAAGAGATTTATTGTGCAGTGTAGACAACTTAATTTATTAGCGGCCACGTACAAGATGCAAATGCGTAATTCACTAACCTATGCGACACAAATAATCAGGTCTGTTAAATTCTTGCAGTGGGCTGCGGAAACGTATGTGTTTGGTTGTGTGGACCATATGTTGGAAAAGGTTGGGAACCACTGGTCTAACTTATCACTACTGTTCGTGCAAAAGACTTATGACATATTAGCACACACAATTTGTCAGTCCGTATAAATCCAATCCGATATCAGATTCTGGGAGTCCTGTTTATAATGAACCCCAATCCAAATCACAAATTTGTTTCCATGTGCATTACATGTATTGCAAACAAAGCTTCAGCCCAGTCACCGCATTCGGAACTGAATAAAGTCAGTGCAATATGATTGTCATTTTTGCCTAGATGTCAGCTTTCTTTTTAGATAAGCAAGAAAAGCTTTTTAAAGGTGATACAGAGGATCTTTTCGTCGACTGAGAAACCAAAGACTGTTAGTGAGTTTTTTAAATGAGTGCATGCGTAAGAACAACCCCCATCCTTCACAGCTCATTTCGAAGGAACGCCTCCCAAAACTCGTGCACGAGTATTGGAACACGAGTGTTTGTTTACCACCGGCATTCGCTGTGTCGTGTTAGTGGATTCATTATGTCGGACTCACCGCAGGTAACTCATAATCTGCAGTTGTTACTCCTGTCTCCTGACAAAAACATTGCATGCGGCGCCTGTGGAGTGTGGAAAGTTACTGGAGCGCGCAGCCGCGCACGTCTCTCACAAGGAACGTCATGGCAGTGATTGACAAGCCAGAGGGCCAATCCGCGCACGTCTCTCACAAGGAACGTCATGGCAGTGATTGACAAGCCAGAGGGCCAATCGTTTACGCGATGATCACGTAAACGATTGGCTGATGTTTTTAAGGCCCTACCTCGTGCACAGATGATGTATATTAATATTATTCCTTTCAGTGCACCTAATAAATAGTCTTTTATCAGGTAGTAAAGACAGTTAAGTAATATTGCAAAAATGTATAAAACAAAACATCCTCTTTATCACCTTTAAGTAAATATATAGTAAATATTCAGTCTCCTTCACTGACCAGTTTGAAAGATGAAAAATATAAACATGTACTTTCATAAGATGTAAACATATGCAATTCAAGGTATTTTTTAATCCGAATGAAAAATTTAAAAAGTTCAAAATTTAATTTGGATCAAGGCTTCTCAGTCCGATTCAGCCATCAATCCAATTACTAACAGATTATTTGGTTGCATGTAAATGTAGTTGTTGATTCAGATGTCTCAGAAGCACAAAAAAAGTAAACTCAAGTCCACACGCCTCTCTCAAACTTACAAACTGTGGGTTACTGAGGTTGCGTCGGAGTCTCATGGTCATCTTAGTGCAGGGTTCGTCGCCGGGGTCATTAGGATCGCCAATGTGACTTTTGTCATCATCAACATCCTCCTTGACGATGAGATTTGGGGGTGGAGGGGGAATGTCTGGATCTGCTTTTGTGACCGGCATCTCTCCTGGTTCATCCTTCACAGATGCAGAGGCAGCACTGTCCCGCACTATTACCGTCTGTGGCAGTTCATCTGGAGAAAGGGTTTAATTACTGTATATGCTTTTATAGAAGAACAAAATCATATATATATATATATATATATACACATATGAATTAAATTTCAGTTAGGCTATTGCAATATGTTATGATCACTAAAATGTGTGTGTGTCAGACAAACCTTTCTTCCGTGTCTTGTCTCGAGGTACAAGACCCAGCCCCATCATTTTAGGTCCAGCTCCATAGATCTGTAGCTTTTTCAGCTCAGGGTTTTTCTCTATGTCTTCCTCTGTAGGCTCCGGCTAATGGATGCAAGTGAAAGACTGTAAGTGAACTACAGGGACAGGGGTGACGAAAATATCTTGGGATGTTTTTTTCTTACACTATGTTTATCACTAAAAACCACAGTATAAAGCTTGTTTAGAATGGAACGTGACTTCCACTATACTAAACAGCTTTTTCCATGAGGGATCCCTGAGTGTTCATGCTATTAGGCTACCAACTTTCCACTACTTTTCTCATTGCTGAAAAGCTTCAGCAGGGTCAGCATAATCCTTTTTTCCCCCCAACTTTTCTTAAATAATTCAAATATTTTGTTGCTCAAACTACAATTCAAAACTGAATGAAAACCACATATTTATCGATATAAAGCAAAAATGGTTGAGACAGCACAGCAGACTGATAAAGCAAAAGCAAACATGCATAAAGTTAGTTTTGTGCCAGACTTGACTGCTAACAATTTAAACAATTAATACTGAGTGGCATTTCTGAAAGTCTGTTCTGAAATGATCAACTGCTGAAAGGGCTGGGCAAAAAAGCTATGTCTTTATTTATGTTCAAAAAATATCTCTATATTTAAAAATGTGACATACTCTAATATTTGAAATACTTTTTCCAATCAGAGAAACACCAAAAAAACCCTGTTGCCAAGTACATTAAACATGTGTAATACAAGTAAAACTGCAGTCAAAAAAATCTAGATAAATGCAGATACACCAATTTTCCCTAAACAAAATAGCATTAAGAAAAAACAGCAATATTAACCTACATGTTATTTACACTTAAAAAGCTAACAAATTAACGTTTAACAACAACAAAAAAAAAAAGCCACAGGGACTTGAACAACAAAAAATTGGGCGACAATGCAAAACAAATCTTTAAAAATTGATTTCTAAATCTCTTTATTGAAAAGAACAATTTAAATTATTAATGAAAAAGAATTGAATGTACCAACTTTAAGTTTAAATGAGATGCTATTAAAAACAACTTTCTTAAAGTTCTCATACTTGGAAAAACTTGTCTAATGACAGTCTAAGGTACTGATTATATTGCTTAATTTTTACATCACCAGTAAAATCACAGCAAATATTTCATAAATATTTAAAATAAATCACCCAGCCCTAACTGCTAAATGCCTTAAGTACGCAGAAGCACATGGATGTAAGCATTACGACCAGATTAACGTCCGTCACATCAATCACAGCGTTTCGTTATGTTCCGTACCTGAGACCTGTGTCATCGTAAAGCAAAAACTACTAATTTTAGACTTTCGGCAAGATGAACACAATATGAACCAGCCATTAAGAGAACAGCAGTGACAACAGATACGCATATCATAAGATTAGAAGTAATATGCAGCCCAAAGAGGGGCAACCAGTCCACCACCAAAGAGGAAACGTAAGCAAGCCAGCACTGCTAAAAGTGTGACAAGACAAGCGAAGTGAAATGTGTTAGATGACTGTCAGACACTGAGGAAGATGGGAAGGATGCACAAAGAGATGAGCAAAAGCAAGAACTGAAAGACGAGAAACAAGAGCTTCTACATGAAATTAGACACCCAGCTAAGCGTGAACGACAGCAAGAGGTCGAACAAGGGTTTTTTTTTGAGAACATGAGAACATTAGCATAGGAGAAAGAAAGTGAGGGATAGGGAGGAAAGGAAAGAACAGAGGGAGCGAGAGAGAGAGAGCGAGGCAGTACCGAGGAGATGTGTTGAGAGCCAGTTGTAAGAGGGTGGTGAGTTGGATCCTCTGGACCCTGCATGGGGAGACAACAACCAAAACAAAATGGATTCCAGAGAGAGACAGAAGGAAAAAACAACAACCATGTGCGACAGGACAGAGTCAATCGGGGGATAGTGTATTTTTTATGTCTGAAGTGATTTAACTAAGCCAATGGCGTACTGTTTCAGACAAAATATTAAGGGAAAAATCAAATCAGCATGTATAAAACTGTACAACTGTAGTTGCAACAGTTTCCTCTATTTGTTGTATTTGCACATGATTGTTCAAAGAATAACAAACTTAACCATTTATTTAAAATAACATGACATATTACATGTATACCAGCGGAAAGTTTGGACACACCTGCACGTTGTTTAGTATGACTATATTTGCCACGTTTTTAAATAATAGTAGAAAGTCTAAGAGTCTTATTTATGAAATTGCTCAAGTAGATGTATGGGAATTATGTAATCAGTACATATTAAACAAATCAAAACTATGACAGCTCTAAGCTTCTTTGACAGCCCTGCACACTCTGGACATTCTCTCACCCAACTTCATAAGGTGTGTGTCCCCTGGGACGATTTCGTATTTTATTTTAAAAAAAAAAGTACCAATGTTGGACACTTTTTTGACACTTTCTATGCACTATACAGGGTCTCAATCACTGATTACAAAGAAAATAAATATGTATCTTTTAAAGAAATACATATGTAGGCATGATTATGTGTCAACAAAACTCATTTGAAACATTCAAGCATAGGGCTTTCCATCACAAGTTTTCTGTGAGAAAAATTTTAAGTGTGTCCGACTTTTTCCTGGTAGGGTATTTTAGTTGTTTTTCATGATTGAACTAGGATGTATACCAACAGTACAACTGTTTTAGACAAAATATTAAGAGTGGGGAAGGGACATTCAAGGGATGGGCAGCAGTCTCATGAAACAATTACAATTGTTTAGTGAATCAGAAATTATTAAGCTTTCCTGTAGCTCAGTGGTTAGAGCGTGGCACTAGCAATGCCAAGGTCATGGGTTCGATCCCAGGGATTGCACATACTCAGATACAAATGTATAGTATAATGCAATGTAAGTCGCTTTGGATAAAAGCGTCTGCCAAATGCATAAATGTAAAATGTAAATGTAAATATTAAGGCGACCACATCCTCTCAACTCTAAACCTAAATGTCTGCAGCTGATCCTACAGATAAGTTTATTATCGCTAATTCTATGAATCCATTGACCAAGCTAATGTAATGGGCAGGCAAATTAAAAAGCCAAACACCCGCAAAATAAACGCTGGGAAAATGCTGCATCAATGGAAATTATTGGGATGAGAATTGCATTAATATGTAATGAAAACTGGTGGTTATGGCCAATGGTTTTAAAGAGACAAAGTGTAATGACAAATGAAAAGCAGAGAGAGATAGAAAGAAAAGAGAGGGATGAGGGCAAGATGGACACAATGCTTTTTTTCTTTTTTCACAGCACAGGGAGCAAAGCATGCTGGGAAGTGCCTTGAAAGCATGGTCAGTGCTGATCCAAAAGTGCTCATACATCTCAGACAAAGCACACATTCGGATGGATCCATTAAACCCTGGACAATTATACATCCATTAAAAGGAAAAGGTTAAGGTCATCAGTATGCAATTTAAGATCACTAAAAATCAAGATTAGACTAGTTGGTTTTGGCACAATTTTGAAACATCTTATTTAATAGGACATATTGTGAAATTGTAAACACTGATTTTGACAGAAGTGATATAAATTACATTTATTTGTAAAGACATGAAGTTATGCTGTTTTTAAAAGCACTGCGCTATTTGTTTTTTTCTTTTCAAATCCATTATTTTGTGTGACAAAATGAGCTAATGAAGAGAGTTTTAGATCACAATGAAATATTGATATAACAAACAAACATCAGTTCAATGACAAAAGATTCATAAGTTAACCAACACATTAATCCAGAAACATCACTCACCTCAGGCTGAAGGCGATTGGCTCGTCGTCCATAACTGCTTATCTTGGATGGCGGGACTGATTGGCGGAGAGGAATGGAGTGGGGTTTGTATTCCCGGTCTACCTCATCACTGTCAAACGGCCTGGGTTTACATGGCTGAATATGCAGAACACATAAGTGTCAACCTTACACTCACAATTATACAATTGTCTTTAGCGACCACATTTATGTGAACCATATTCTGCTTAAGGGTGTTTTCACACCTATGGACCGTTTGTTTTGTTCCGAAACAGGGACTAAATTTGTTACAATGTTGCATTTTCTTCTTGGTTCGGTTCGCTTTCACACAGGAACATTTCAAAGCGTACCAAAATGCATTTATGGAAGTCACTTGCGAGTACAATGTCCTCTTATTGGTCAGAGCTTTCTCAGCGTCATCCATAAATAATGATTGACAAGTTCGCTCAATGAGCTTATTGTGGTGTCTGTATTTGTGTCGAGACACACGCAAACACTACACGAATGTAACCGTCATTCCCACTATTAAACTATATACTACATTCATATTAATGCTTCGGCAAATACAAACGCTCGCGCTCTCTCTGGATGTCCCAGTGTTGTCTAGTAGGCTGTTTCAGTGTATCGAGACCATATATGAATGTTATAATGAAGCAGAGCGTGAAAAAGGCTTCGTCATGACAGCATTCTCGCATGGAGAAGTGCAATTATATAACATTTAAAATGAAAAGGCGCTCGTTGGTTTTCAACTATGGTAAATAATGTGCTCACTCACAGAATGAGACACTAACGCTTTTTATATCACATTTTCCTTTATGAATTATGATATCATTTGGTTTGTTGGTCCGTTAACTGGGTTGGATTGCTTTCACATCTCAAGCGAACCGCTCCAGAGTTCGATTGGAAGCGTACCGAGACCACCTCTTCAAGGAGGCCACGCTTGTGTGGTCCGCTTTTGGTGCGCACCCGAGTGCGATTGCTGCTTTTTCACCTGCCCAAACGAACCGCACCAAAGGGGAAATCAAACTCTAGTATGATTCAACCGAACTAAATGAGGCAGGAGTGAAAGCACACTAAGGCTTTATATTTGTAAAAGACATTGACTTGCACCACAAAACATTCCTGTGCACATTTTTTTTTTTTTATGCTGAATGTGTGCATATTTTCATAAAACAGCTCAAAACACTGTACCGGTAAACTGGCTCCAGACTGGAACATCTCAAATGGATAGACGATCCTCTCATAGTGTGACCTCAAGAGAGAGCCAATGTTTTTTCCAGGAGGATAACCGAGTTTCTGTGCCACGCGTGCCCAGCGTCTCTCCTTACTCACCGCCTCAAAACCTCCTTCCTCTGTCACAATCTACCACACAGGACATACAGCATGTAAGTTATGGACTTACATGAATGCCAACCTTTATGTCTTTCCAGTTTATGCTGTTCTAAACATTCTTGATATACTTAGGATGTGTTTACTTTAAAGTCTATAAAAGGCTAAAGATCTGTTGACCATCACTCATTTTGTTTTTCTATCAAGTTAAATTAACCAAATCTGTCAATTCCATAAAAGACTGCAGTATTGACCTTGGCCAAGCTGAACAGATCTAGACTACGTCGTTCTATGTTGGGGATCTTCAGAGAGGATCCTTGGATCTCCCAGAACTTGGCAATTCTGTCCAGATAATTGAGCTTCACTCTTGTCTCAGCCTGAGAAAAAAAACAGATATATTTCACTGCTTAGTCAACATAAGAACACACTTCACGCTTCATGGAGTAAGAAGGCTGGGTGACAAGTTCAACAGGATGCAGCTCTGACCTCGAGCTCATTGAGCCTCTGAATACGTGGTGTGAAATGGAAATTGTCCACCTCTACAGCAAATGGTGGCTGCCAGTCCTGTAAAAGAAAGACAAATCAGTTTAATTAACAAAATGGCATAACCATAAAGGGATTGTTCACCCAAAAATGAAGAATTGAAGAATGATGGTACAGTTTTATTGAGCACTGACTTCCATTCTAACTTGCTTTTCAAAATATCTTCTCAGAATGTAGTCAGTCTTGCGTTGGAACAACTATTTATGAGATCATTTACATTTTTGGCTGAACTATCCTTTTAAACATGTCGAAAAATATCTATCACATAGTATAAGAAAAGAGAAAAAAGCATGAGATGATTACGGGTGGAGGGCGAATCTTGCATATTCCAGACTTTTCTGCTATCGGACGGATTTTAGCGATATATCCCAGTGGATCTGAAAACTCCTCCCATGACGGTTCAAACACTGGACATTCCGGCGGCGGAACAAACTCCTCCCCTCCATCCATCGCTCTGAAAACAAACAATTAAAAAAAAACGAAATGCGTAAGTTCACATAAATCAAACACTACACCTTCTAAATCAAAAGCAAATCGAATCACATTGGTCTTCAACACAAGCAGAATGAATTTTTGTATAAAACAATAATTCATCATTCTTGCTGTTACACTTAACCGAATGTGACGCTTTACATGGTTTTACAAACCCTGAAATCATTTTAATAATGAGATCCATTGTTTTTATTTACTGTTTTTTAGAAGTTTGTTAGTTAATGTTTTCAAACACTATCGTCCATGAAAACTTTTGACACACAATTAAAAGTTCACCATATTGACACCATCGCTAGATCCATATTTTTATTAAAGTAAAAAACATGGCGGAACAGGTTTTGCATCCAATAATCTATATGCATTCACTGAATTAATCAGGAAGTTTATCAGACAAAGGAAAAAGTCCTTCCACAAGTACACTGAAGAACAGAAATTAATTTCCTAGAAGCATGTATAGAAATCCACCTTAATTTCTATTCTAATGGAACATCATATCATTTCTAACTTCAGAAATCCCCTGATTTTGACCTTGTCTTCCTCTCAATCTCAGACCAGACAAATGGGGGAGGGAGTGAAACGTTCATTTAGGCCTTGTCTGGAAAACACAAATAGCCTATGCATATACACAGCCACTGGTTTCACCAAAAGTGTGCCTTATAAAACAGGAAAATGCCTTATATGACACAGGCCTTTAATTTACTACTTACTACAAAACTATGGTTATACTGGTATCTTCCATGTTATGAAAACGACAACAAAAACGCACCACGTGACAAAAACGTTTCACACTTCATTTCCCAAGCTAATAATGACGACATTTACTTCTCGTTTTCACGGATTAATCATAAATGAATAATATGAACATATATAATAAAACAACAACAACAACAGTATCTCGACCTGTCACGCTCAAATGATGTTTGATTCAGATTATATAAAGTTTAGCTATTAAATCAGATAGATGTATTTGACAATGGCGTGACAGACGCCTAGTTATAAATAAAATAATGGTGGCAGTGGCTCTCAAAACCCAGTTAACTGTCTCTACCTAGACAAAAGATGTTAAAATTAGACAAAAACACATTAAAGAGGGCACACATAACGGTGAAAACTGCTTTCTAGTGTACACATCTCACCAGGGTTTGAGACGGTCATAATCCCAAATTTCCTGTAGCTTTAGCCTGCTAACCGGCCTCAACTCGCGTGTGACTCGAGAAAAGCTTTTAAATTCACTGTTAATAGTAAGTGGACCAAGAATGTGGTGAATAGACACTTTTAAGACTCATCCGTGAACATTATGTGCACTTGGAATTTGCTTAGAAAGCACTTTTATACAAGTAGCTGGTTAGCTGTTCGGCTAATGATCAAAACAATAAAGCCTCACCATCCGTGTGTCAGCGGACCCACGACAAATCCAACAAACGATTAATTTGACGTTAACGGTATAACGAACCAAAACATGTCCCACAGTAAGAAGACTTAAATAGATTATAAATCCAGTGCCAGGGCCAAACATAAGGACTCAATCCCAAGGAATGGCTGAGTTGTGGAAACGCACACCAGGTGAAGATACTTTAGCTGTCTTGGGTCGCAGGTATATGATGTGTGACATTAAAATGGATCATCTGATCGTCTATACCAGGTAAAACATAAACACTTGCGCTAAATCAATATAAATTTAGCCATCAGTGCAGGTTGAATTTGAACACCACAGTCTTACATTTTTTTGCACTTTCTCTGAGTTCTTCTTATTCTTCGGTGTCGCCTGAGCCGGTGTGTTTTATTATTTGTGTCTTTCGGGGTCTTGTATGATGATGATCACGGGGTCTATTGTTCGGTAGAGGGTCAGTCTCTGGGTGGCAGTGGCTCTGCGGCCTCCTCGATCAGCCCATCCCAGCACACACACACATAACACTCACATACACACTCTCTCGGTCGGTTAGAGGGATGATGATCGCGGAGATCTTCTTTTCTACTGACTCCTGAACGTCCCGTGTAAGTTGACGCTTTATTTATAATAACCGTTTCGAGCGCGTGCACAAAATACACGTTGTTTCCAATGTTTTCTTTCCTCGTCACCTATCCACCGTTCATCCTGTCTAAACTACACGCCATCTTGGTTTCATCACGACCTAAGCACAACTCTCAAAAGATCCATTGATCTCAGTTGGGAAAACACGCACTTGACTGGATGCGAGCACGGTCTCATCCCTCCACGCTTCTAGTTACATGTAAACTAGTCCCTTGGACTCGTCCGAGTTAATGCAGCATGACGTAAATTATCGTGCTGGATGTAACGGCAAATGCCTGATGATTTCACAAGTACCTTAAAAGTGGACTATAAATTATATAATTCGAATTGTGAATAGTTGTGTGGTGTACAAGTGATGCAGGTAGAAGAGCGGACGTGACGCGGAGTGATATTTCACCTCTTTCTTGGAGAAGTAGATCCAGTGAGTAAAATTTGCGCAGAAGAGGTCAAGCGATGTGTGCTAAAAACAAATTGGATAGCGACAACTAGTGGCAAATTATCAAAATTACTCATCCATTTAAAGGGATTGTGAATTATGTCATCATTTACTAGTTTGTGGGTTGGGAATTTTCTTGGTTCTCAGAATACATAATACAATCAGTTGATATAGTAACGTTACATAATTCAAATTATGTTTATTACTCAAACTACATATTTTTTCTCCTAAATATTACTTGTCTCCCATAATGTACATTATGTACATGTCTGTTGTATACTTTAATAATAACAATAATGACAATATGAATAATATGAATATTAATTAGGTTATTCACAATATGAATATTAAGTGGGTTTTTGCACAATTTCTTTTTTACTGTTTTGATAAATATTAATGTAAGATATCTATGTAAGATCAGGTCTGTACAATATTTACCTATCTAAAACTTAAATGTATTAACGGAAATGGGATTAGAACTGTGGAAAGTAATTTACACAACAATAAAATGATTGAATATTTAATAGAACACTGATTTGCTTTGTTTGACATAAAACTAAGTTCGCAAGTGATTAAATAAAAATAAAAAAACTTGACAAAATTTGTTGGTCCCGTGATTTGAATGTGAGGCAGAATGAATATCAACTCTTAAAGGGATAGTTCACCCAAAAATAAAAATCTGTCATAATTTACTCACCCTCATGTCGTTGCACTCTCAATCACTATTTGCTTTCATTTTATGGAGAAAGAGATAATGAAAGTGAATGCTGACTGAGCCTGTCAATCCTTTAGCATTCTGCGTTTGTGTTCCACAGAAGAAAGTCATACAGGCACCAAACAACAATTTACATTTTTGGGTGAATTATTCCTTTAAAGATTATGCAGTTTAAATGTATTATATGGTAACCTTAATCAAAATATATGAAATGAAAAAAAGACACAATAACAAGAAGTTGTGAGGACACTTTATATATTTTTATTCATAATGTTAGGCAATAAATATTCACATCTCTCCGAATTTGCTTAATTTTATATATTATCTGTACACAAATAAGATGACTTCATATACCTTTTTCAAAATTACACTTCAATCTGCTTTGACATACACACTTGTACAAGTTTACAGATAAAATAAATTTTCTTGGATCAAAATAAATATGCAATGATCATCTACACTTAATGCCACCTCCCCATACACATTCACACAAACACGCACACTCTCATACATAAACCTTTAACACTTTCCCTGTTCCATTGCCAATATTAAATCATACTGTGACAGTCTATGTACAGTTTGTTACAGAGCTCAGTAAATACAGACATACTCGTGCAGTAAAATTCACAGCGGGATGACAGACAGTTAATGAAAAAAGAACATGGAAATCAATCTTGAAATAAAGCAAATATTGATAAGTTGTGTATTTTTTTTTTTTATCATTATATTCTGTCCTATCTCATATCGATATTGGTATTTGTCTATGGAATATATGTAAATGGAGCATCATTTTCCACCATACCGTCTTTATTTATAGAGCTGTGCAGTGCTGATCATATGTAAATAGCATATGCAGGAGCACAGAGAAAGAGATGGCATTTTGAAAAGGTAGCAAAAGGGCATAAATATCTTACACACAATAACTGAGCATCACATCAAGACAAATAATACTGAGCATCTGCATTAAGCCCAGTCCAGAAATATATAACAGCACTTGAGATCACGTTAAGCATCCGCACAAACAGAAACTTCAAGCAGTACTTACACTAAGGCCTTACTTAAGGTTAAATTACCTTGATTTCTTGTACAGGTAAACTGAATTCCTTGTATTAATGTGATATTTCATTTATATAGGTTCCTCCATCTTCCTCTTCTCCTCCATTATTGATACAGAGGAAAAAAGAGGAAGGTTATTGAAAAATGAAGTATGGTGCTGTGTTGTCAAAATAGGTCGTCTTTTAGTCCAAACCAGAAATCAGCTGCACACAAAGCTGAATCAAAAACAACATGACTGGTACACAATTTCTGTTTAAAAAAAAAAAAGAAAATTATAATAATACCCAAATAAAGTCTCCAACATTCAAGGAAACTTGTGTGTTTGTCCATAAAAATCATCAATAACAATAAAACACACCCTTGACACTTCACTGTTGAATGTCAAAGCATGAGAAAACATTTCCTATTTACAAGTATCTATTGTATTTTGTCAAATTTAGTTTCATAACATAAAAGAAGAATAGTTATATTTATTAAAATTGAAATTCATAGCAAACATTCATTTAACAGCATAAAATATAATCAAAAACACCTTGGTAAAGTATGGTTGGCAGTATTAATGCGAGGACCCAATGAAAACTGATGAATACAGACATTTCAGATGTGAAGACTGGCAACAATCTTTCATGGAATGTTTCCTTCATACGTCACTAGCCCTCATAGGTAACCTGGAAAAAGTTTAATGTTGTTTGTTTCATGGATTATGGAGATATATTAATTTAATACAGTTCAGTAAACATTCATTTATAAAGTGCCTTTTGTTTTCACATTCTGGGCCTTGACAAATTTACTGTAACTTTATGTGCTAAGAATTTAGACATGGATGATAATGGACACCAATTGGCTCAATGATTTTTACTGTTATGTGAGTTAACATCCTTTGAAATTCATTCAAGCCCTTCGGGTTTCTTCAAAAATAAATTTACTGTCAAACCTAACTGGTTAAAGACAAAGTAACATAATGTAGAATAAAAACAATGCTGCCATAAACGTTTAGATTTTAGGCACAACACTTTGGATTTAACATAAAATTAAAATATCAAATTATGAAATTTACTTGTTTACTCATTTGAGTATACATTTTAATTTCTTTTTCTGAAACACGGTATTGGTATGGCAACTGTAGCTATGAATATTAAGTTCATAGATAAAATGTTACTGATATATTATTTGACTTATATATTTACCATTACTGAAATATTATTTTGTGTTAAAATTTCCTTTAATTTTATATACACATTAATAATTCTGACAGTGATTCTAGGGTGATTACAAACAGCACATCCACATACAAGGCTTTTTACAGCTGTCTAGTCTTTAAGAGTGGAAGAGGTCAGGCTAATACTGACTGACTTCAACCAATCATACCAAGATATTTGCTTTGTGGATTTATCTCTATTAACACTCATATATGTCAATGTTATAGATGTGTACAAAAAGAGCAATGGAGCATTTAAAATTATTTAGCAAGTAGAAGCTGGACATCAATTTAGTGAAAAGATTATTGCATCTTGCGAATGCTAGCGACTAATGCTTAACATGATTACAGGAATGTATGAAATCATTGAACATACTGTGCTTTGATCTGTCCAGCACACTGTTATTTGTATGCGCTCTGGTCTTCACATTTCCTAAACAGGTTCACTGTGGACAATTTTATGTTTGAGTTTGTGTGTGTATGTCCACGTGCCTTTTATGTGCTTATAGGTTATTTCTTGTCTGAGTATGGAATTTAAGAAGAAGCCAAAAGGTAAATTGGCAGTCAAGCCAAACCCATCTACAACTGCTGAACTGAACGCAAAGTGTCCTAATTGTTTCTCTTTATTGTTATCCCACAGCACTAATCAACCCGAGAGCCTCCAACTACCTGTATGGCATTTGTGTGTTAACGTATTTTTGCCTCGGTAAGTCCCTCCGTTTACACTTGTGGGAAACGCAGGTGAAAGTAGCAGAGTCTTAGCAGGCTTCGTTTCTTTTTCCCACTGGCATTATTATCAGATTTGGCCCTGCCCACCTCCTCCACCCTTGCGGAGGTCCCCCCTCCGACCACCAAAGGACCCTTCAGCGACCCCCAGCCTCGCGACTTTCCCCGGCTCACACTACCGTGCTGATCCGGTTGGTAGGTTTGGATTTGGCGCGTTCGACTGTGCCCGTCCCCCCAGGTACGGCTCCAGTCTGGGCCGGCGAGGGCCCTTGCTGACCCCCGGCTTGAGA
>RJVU01051590.1:341566-392506 GCA_003731715.1 Anabarilius grahami | reverse complement strand
CGTGGTGGACAGTGCCGGACGTGGAGACTGGAGGCGGCTGAGTGGGAGCAGGGAAGGGCGGAGGCGGGGGGCTGGCGAACACGAAGTGAGGTTGGTGCACGGGGTGGGAGCCGGGGTGCGGCGTGTGCACGTGCACGGGGTGGGTGTGGGAGTGTGCGTGCGGGTGCGGCTGCGAGTGCGACAGTGTAAGAGGGGGCTTGCTGATGCCGCCCCCTCTGGCCGAGTGTGTGGGCTGAGTGTGGAACAGCGCAAACTGCGGATGAGGGGAGAGTGGGGAGTGAGGAGAAAGGGGGGGAGGGTGGCCGGAGCCCATGTTGCCCATGCTCCCGTAGCGACCCTGCAAAGTATGCTGGGAGATCGGCTGGTACGGGGAGTGCGCGGAGGGGTTGGGGAGTGGCCGTCGAGGTAAGGTGACCCGCTGAAGAGTATGAAGGCCTTGTTGTCCAGACGAGGGTACGGTCTGCGTATGGAAGCGATGGTGGTGGTAGTACGGGGGCGGAGGCTGTCCACTGACACTGTTGCTGGTAGTGTGGCAGTACTGGGCGTGCAGGGCCTGGATCTTGGAAGGTCCCCCACCCTCCGCCGGGCACAACGAGGACGGGGACAGAGGTGGCGGCCCTCCTGTAGTCGGCGGGGCCACAGGGGCGGGGTAAGGTGGCCCCGGGGGGATAATAGGGCCCGGCGCTTTGGATCGCTTGCCCCCAAACAGGGAGCCCAGGAAAGAACCGGTGTTGTTGCTGTTGCTCCCAGTCCCCATTCCACTCGTTCCTCTCTCGGTGCTGCTGGAGACTGGCCCAGCGCCAGTCACTGCAGGTGTGTGTTGCTGCCCCGGCCCACCCCCCACCCCCACTCCGGGGCTCAGGATGGGGCGGTGAGGCCGGTAATCTTCTGCTCCATAACATCCCGGGAGCACAGTGGCTACTGGGTAACGCTGGTGAGGCCGCGGACTGCTAATGATGGAACCCTAAGACAAAGAGAGTGGGGGGAAAGGAGGATAGAGAGGAGGACGGCAAAGCCAAAAACAAAGGTTTGAGAGAGAAGAGTGGGTGTGCAAAGAGGAGCAGGAAGGAAAATATAGCAAAAGGATACAGAGAGAATGGTGGTTTCGTTGGGTGGGGAGGAAAAACAGGGGTGAGTTGATTAGGGTGATGAAACAACATTCTGTCAGCATCATAATTCAGAACATAATTACACAAACACATGCACCCAACTATCTATTATGTGTCCCGAATGCTAATAATCCCAATGTTGCTATATTGGTAACTTATTATTTCTGTTTTGTGAAATGGTCAAAACCTATGCTTCCACATCTGTTTAGTTGCCATAAAATTGAAAATGAAACAGCATTTGTAACCCATTCTACTTCTGTAATCAGATGAGTAAAAAATAAATATTCAAATGAGATTAAAAAGGTGGCAGAACTTGATTGGTGGGCATGTAATCAAAGTCAAGAGTTGCATCCCAAATGACGCACTATACACTATGTACTTAAGCACTATGTACTCATCCATGTAGTGCGTGAATTGTATAAGGTTATTTTGTCATTTAACATCTGATACCCCCTCCCTCTCCGCTACGTAATTAAAGCTGCGACAGTTGAGCGCATGAAGTGTCCAACATTCAACACTTAGTTTTTTCTGTTAATTTAGTGCATCATCCTGGTATTTAAAGTGCACTTTTTCTTTTGGGAATTTTTTGTGTGAACGCACTAATCGCACTATTTGTACTTAAAAACGACATAGAATAGTGCATAAGTACGCAAATTGGGACGCACCTATGGTCTTTTTGGAAAGACTTCAGGAAGGGTGTGTCGTTTAATTTGGGCTCAAATCAATCATCACTTTTTGTGAATTATGAAGTGATTGATAAACACGTTTTTTCTATTGCCTTTTCAATATCTATTGGCTATTATCAATTTTGCACCGAACCACGAAGTGGCACCCAATGCTGTCATTTGTTGCTGGACCCGCTATTACAGAAGCTGTCAGTGATCACTGCTGTTTCATGTGTAAATCATCATTTTTAGGATTGCCTTATAACGCACTAATGAATCATGTACAATGAGACCGTAGGTGAACGTAATTTCACCAAGTACAACATGTTCCTGGATCAACATCTTTGTTGATCCTGGAACAACATTCCAATCAACCAATCAGATTTGAGGGACAAGTTTACCGTTTATGTCAAGTTTAGGCTTACAACCTGGGTTAGGTGCTTCCACAACAGTGTTATTCACCTATCATTTCCCTCTGATTTTAGGGATAAGTTATGGGTAGGGTTAGGTTTAGGGGTTGGGAAAAGGTTCGGACTACATTTTCGGATAGGAATGTTGTTCCAGGATCAACAAAATATGTTGATCCAGGAACATGTCTTACTTGGCAAAATCACGGCGACCACCAGACTATGTATGTGTACTAAAAGAGTAAAAAGGGTCTATTTTATTTTATATTTGACTTGATTTTTGAGGGACACTTAATAAAATGCAGGACTTAATATAAAAATGAAGAGAACTGATATCATACAACCACTAGTACATGCATAACATTTCAAATACCAAACATCTACACAAACCACACACACACAAAAAAAAGCACAACAAATGCATACAATAATTACTAGAGATTCATATGTCCATAAATCCATATGTTTCTATAGAATATCAATGTCATGCAGAATTAATTCTGGGTCAATAAGATGTCTTCCGGTCCAGATATCCCAGAGTAAATTCTATAAAATATTCAGCAACGTCCCGAATGATTGCAAACTTTCACAGGCTGTCTTAATGACTGATGTTATTGATTCATCATCTCAGTCATGTGTACATTAACATTCCACGGACCACACATGGTCACACAAGATGCACACACATGGCTCTGTGTCTATGGTAAGGACACATGCAGGATGGCGCCGAGTTTTGTAGGGATTCCAGGCAGGCATGCGGGTGGTTTGGGTTTGGGGACTAAAGCTAAAGATACAGACCTCTGCTTCACTCAGACTTACTTCCATTGTACTGTCAAGGGAACCAACGCTGTTTCTGCGACCACGTTTCCCTGTTACCCAGTTAGCAGATGTCAGTCACAACTGCAGTGTGTGTGTGAGTGAGTGAGTGAATGAGTGTATTACAGTGACAGTCACTGGTAACAGAATTTTTACTTTCTTATTGGTGTCAGCAAATTTTTTTTTTTCTTAATTGTTAGATTATTCTTGACCCAACAATCTGACCCCAAAATTACAATTTAGCCTAAAATAAGACCTTATAATAAGGATAATTAGCCCAAAATAAGAACATATAATAAGGAAAAATAAAAATAATCATACAAAAAATCCAGTGATGTTTTAATTGTTTTGACAAAAAACATTTCATATGTTATATGTATATTTAAATATTGTGACTTAAAGGGATAGTATACCCAAAAATGAAAATTCTCACCCCCATGTCATTCCAAACATGTATACATTTCTTTCTTCTGCTGAACACAAAAGAAGATATTTTGGAGAATGATGATACAATGGATGCCCATCAGGGACGATTTCTTTAAGACTGCAAGGGAAGCTCGGCTTCCCTTATAATGTCACAAAATTAATGGTCAAATATGTACTATTGTATTAACATTTTATTGACTAAAAATGCGTTAGAAAACGTTCATCTCAAAGACGAGTTCGTTCAGAATCAGTTACATATAGCAGGTCGGCTGACTCGATTTCCTTCTCATACATTCCCGCAGTGTCACAGTGCATTTCCCTATTGAAGCCCAGCGTCCATTGACTTCAATGGGGCTGCTTTGAACGTTTTTTTTCAGCGCTTCGAAACTAGACGGTCATTGGATAAACGCTGCGATTATGTCCCGCCCACGGACGCTCAGCGTCTCTGGGGGTGAATGGGGAGTGGGCTGGCCCGGACTCCGAGCTTCTGCGTGATGATTGGAGGGTCTGTCGAAAGACTGCATCTCCTTTTGACTGACAGCGATTCTGTACTATAAGGAATCACTGAAGCTATTCGCGCTCAGTCCCATCGCGGATTTCTCAAGTTCAGTCGAAATAAAAACTGCTGCAACCTATTTCTTTGATATTTGCTTGGCGAAATTGCTTGATTATTCATATATAATTGATCGTACATTTCACACAATTATACACCACATTCCTTGTTTCAGTTTTACAGAGTTTAATATTTTTTTACTTGAAAAGACTCCTAGTTGGTACGACAGGGTCACAGACCATTTTCTTGAAAAGGAACGTAGGGCAGAATTTACTTTTAAATAAATAGACAATTTTATGATGTAGGCCGAAAATGAGCTTCCCCTCTCTGACAGACCAGTAGCCGCCACTGATGCCCATACAGTGGAAGTCAATGGGAACCGAAACTGTTCAGTTACTAACATTCTTCAAAATATCTTCTTTTGTGTTCCACGGGAGAACGAAAGTAATACATGTTTGGAGCAACATGACGGTGAGTAAATTATGACAGAATTTTTATTTTTGGGTAAACTATCCCTTAATATATTATATTTGCCCCTAATGTAGTATGGAATTAAATGATCACAATTAAATTGGCCGCCATTCACAGTAAAGTGTCTCACCTGAATCAGACAGGTCCCTCAGTGAGGAGCTGAGAGCAGTACGTTTGAGGCCCTCTCCTGGTGAATAGTTGTCATCCAGACTAGGCCTTCCCATAGTGCCATTCACCACTTCATTCTTGACCCCACCCACTCCTCCTGCCATAATGCTGTTGGTGAGCAAGCTGGGCCGCATTACTCCCTTCTGCTTCTCCAATTCAGCTGCAGGAGGAGAAAGAACAAATATCATCAGAAGACAGTATACGTACGGAGTAACACCTTTTCCTGAACAGGCACAAAGTTTCCAGCGCCAAATAATTTGCCTGTAAACATCCTAAAAGCAAGTTGTTTACAATGAGCTATTTTTGTCTTGTTTACTATGTGTTATCTCTGTGAGTCATTAGATAGGGTCATTGTAAATCCATAATGTTAATGTTGTAGTTGTAGTAAAGCACCAGTAGAGGGCCAGAATAAACTGCAGTTGATTTATGAGAGCAGCAGAGGGTGCTGTACTCACACTCCACTCTGTATTTCTCCATTTCCTGCACCTCAGCAATGCTCTCCCTCAGATCACTGACAAACCGTGTGCGGTCCTGTTGACTAGGTGCCGTGAACACAATCAAAACTTTACGCTCACCACCCGGGATAGCTGATGTTAATTTGACACCATGGGGATAGTCTGGGGGGAGAGAGAGAAAGAGATGATGTTTATTCAGGGTTCCCAAATAACAATGTCACATTTCAATTTGTTTTTTGAAAGCAGCCTTGACATAAGAAATCAAATTTGTCTTGATCTTTTGACATATAAGAGGTCTCTACCATTAAAGCATCTTGCAAGTTTCATAGCTTGAAAAGTCCTCCTCGTTATAAACAAAGCATTTATTTTATCAAGCTCCAAAAATGACTTGTTTTGATATTGCGGGATCTGTGATGTCACACGGGCAAATACATTTGCATATGACTGACTCCAGAGCAAGACATCGACAAATAGTTATACATTATCAAACCAACCCTTAACGGATGACATTTGCATACACTGGATATGAGCGTTGTGTCAAAAACAAATATACAGTAACCCATTATAATCCTTTTATTATCCTTTCCTGTAGCTCAGTGGTTAGAGCATGGCACTAGCAATGCCAAGGTCATGGGTTCGATCCCAGGGATTGCACATACTCTGATACAAATGTATAGTGTAATGCAGTGGTTCTCAACTCCAGTCCTCGGGACCCACTGCTCTGCACATTTTGTATGTCTCTCTTACCTGACACACTCAGTTCAGGTCATGGAGTCTCTCCTAACGAGCTGATGATCTGAATCAGGTGCGTTAAATAAGGGATACATACAAAATGTGCAGAGCAGTGGGTCCCGAGGACTGGAGTTGAGAAACACTGGTTTAATGCAATGTAAGTCGCTTTGGATAAAAGCGTCTGCCAAATGCATAAATGTAAATGTAAATGTAATAATCACTGACACTGTCTACACTGGATACAGTATACAGATGCGCATTCAGTTTCTGACATACTCCACGCACTTGAGTCTGTCGACAACAGGACAAATGGAAGAGTGAATGAACGTTCTCTTTGATGTGTCCAGTTTAAAACAGCTCGTTTGCGTCTCTGTACAGAGTTATACCGCATTCTGTGACCCACCGAATTACACATAATGGTCAATACTGCACCTAGTACGGTCACATAAATTCAATACAACACTAGAAACAAGTGGATTATTTATTTTAATGGTGTTCCGGATCGTGACGGAGGATTATATGTTTGTTCGGAGCATTTTGTTTTGTAAATGAGCAATGGAGAGTTTGCAAAGAAACTTTTGTTGAATAATGTACGTAGCTGCCAGGATTGGATGTGACAGCAGCTGCATAAAGTAAGTAAATTATTTCATTTCGCATGCTTTGTCCCTTAAATGGCGGTTTTATATGGATGTTTTCAAAACACTTACTCATGTGCAATAGCGAGTGGGCGTTGATACTGTTTCCTATGAAATTATGTTAGCCAATCATAACAGTGACTGTTTACAGACAAGCCTTAAAAGAGCCACACCTTAAAAACTGATTATTTCAGACAGAGGGTCAGAATGAGGGTTGAAAATAATTGTTTGTCCGGATATATGTGCAAAAAACCTTATTAACATCATAAGTGAACTTCAAGAAACATATTAAAATAATAATCCATGTCATGGCCCCTTTAAATATGTTTAAATGATGATTTTAGAGAAGCAAAAAAATTAATATTGATGAATATAATTATTATGATTAGTAATAATTGTCAATTGTCAATTGTCTTTTTGAGAAAACTAAACTAATCCTATGTAGTCTGAATATGACATATTATATTATCATCTTTTTCTTTATACAATATCATTCAAATGTTTGGGGTTAGTACAAACAAGGTCCATATTAAACTGATGAAAAACAGTAAAGACATTTATAACGTTAAAAGATTTCTATTTAAAATAATGCTGTTTTTTTTTTTTACTTTCTATTCATCAAAGATTCCTTAAAAAAGAATGATTTCTGAAGGATCGTGTGACACTGAAAACTTGAGTAATGGCTGCTGAAAATTCAGCTTTGCCATCACAAAAAAAAAATTACATTTTAAAATGCAATAAAATAGAATGCACTTATTTAAAATTATAATAATATTTCACAATATTACTGTATTTTTGAGCATAAGAAATATTAAAACAAACAAAAACATAAAACAAATTTAACTAATTCACCCCAAACTTTTTAACTCTAGTGCGTATATAAGAAAGACAAAAATTTTAATCTTACAGGAGTTCTGGAACATGTGAACCTGCATCTCCACCAGAGGGAAGGACTGTCTGAAACTGTATGTTACGGAGGTTTTCTTCTTCTGGAAGATCTTTGTAACCTTGCAAAATAATAACAAAGAAAAAGAGCCACTAAGCATTTTAAAATATGTGTGTAGTAACTTTACAATACATATTCATGCTGAAGAGATGTTGCTAAAACTGCTTGGGACATATTCATTTTGCACGCATTATTAATTGATGTGTGTTATTGGCATTACCACAAGCAGATCGTTGAACAGGAAGACCTCTCTTTGGTGGACTCCAGACCTTTGAGGGCGGTTGGTGTCCGGGACTTCATAGAGCTGGCAGCAGCACACCAGCCTGCGGTGGGGCAGAGACAGAACCTACACACAGAGCAAATATTTACATTTACTTTGGAACTATATTACAAATTGTTCATAAACAGGTCAAAAGTATGATTTTACACTGACAGAACAGTTCAAAGTAACAAAAAAGTTCTCAAACATTCACTATTCTCAAAGATTGTAATCCAAAAAAACTTTTAATTTGATAAACGTCTCAGTAGTACTCACAGGTTTCTTGCCCACAATGACTCTCTCCACCGCCTGGACCTGAGAAACATGGTCATCATTGGTCCTCAGTTCCCACTTCTGAATGCGCTGGTAGATTCCAACTAGTAAGTCACGTGGGATGTCCTGACCATTATCCACCCCTGAGAGAGTAAGAAATGACATGCACACAAGAAGAGATTTAGTGTACTTGCAAAATCCTTGACAGTTACATGTCACATTTAAAAGCAGATTGAGACTGTGTTTGTAGTTGCCTACTTGACAGCCTACTTGCTTGAAAGAGAGAGAGAGAGATTTGAACACCACCTCGCAAGTTTTTGATGAAATCGTCCAACTTCATCTTCCTCTCCGCTTTGATATTGGGGCTGTACATGTCTGTGTTGAGGAGGATGATGGCAAATGCTAGGATGAAGATGGTATCTGGGTTCTGGAACTGTCTTACCAGCGCTGGATTACAAACACAGTACCTCTGACTACAAGACAAATGCAGAGAGAGAAATAGAGTTTGAGTACAAATATTGAGGATAGATAAAACATGTTTTATAAACGCATTGTACCAGATCTAAAATCTGATATGTTGAGCCATGTTTGATGCCACTATAAAATGGCTGATAGATGAGCAACTCTGATAGCACAATATGAACAATAGGAATTTTATGTTACCAAGGCCCATTAATAGTGTAAATGCTATAACCTAACCCTAACTACAATCACATACCTGAAAGCTTCAATAAGTCTTTCCACTTTTTGGGCTTCTCCTTGCACTTTTATCTGAGCTTGAAATTTCCTCAACGCGTCATCGAGATCCATTCCGGAAAAGTCCATTTCATCCACAACACAACTGAGAAAAACAAAAGTGGTAGAAAATATTATGTTTATACATTCTCATGCCAAACATACTTTATATTCAGTGCATGCCTATTGCATCCATTCAATATAACGTTGTTAATGATTTCATTTTTTCAAAGCCATCCTTTTTGCAAATTATTTATTTAACCTTTTGTAATTTGCTCAATTAAATTTTAGCTCCTTTTTAGAGGATTTATTGTATTGACTCACTCCAAAACATCTTTGTTGAACTGTTTTTGTCTGTTTCCAAGGAACTCTCCAATCATCTGCCGACTCAGGCCTTTTCTCTCCAGGATGAAGCGAGCGATGCCCACTGGTGTGTCTGACACAAAGCCCTTTTCAATCAGGTACTGAATACCCTTTTCTGGCTTCCTGCAGTCCAAAAAAAAAAAGGTACAGTTTATTCATGTTTTTCAATTTTCTCTTTCCTCAATCTCATTTGTAATGGCATATTCACTGGCTTGCTATTATGTTAAATGGTGGGATTGTTGCATATAAGAGGTAGAGTTTCATTTTCTCTTACTTGTTGAAGAGGTTGAGTCCGATGCGATATTGTCTTCTCTGAACCACATCGTTGTTAAAGGCAGGAGAGTCCCAGCTGTGCCGGCTTTCTCTCTGGTAGGTCTGTTTTCCTAATGGGGGCAGAGGCTCCCGCAGACTGTCCCTTGATGAGGAGCCTGAGCTGCAATTAATGGTCTCGTTAGAGTTTGTGGTGGAGTTCAGTGAGTCATTATCACCATCCGAGCAGCACTGCTGCTCCAAGCCACCAGGTGGCAGGGGTGCTGAAGAGGAGGATGAGAGCGGTGTGGCTGGGGGCTGTTGAGGAGAGGAGGAGGACGAAGGAGTGTCAGGGTACTGGTGATGGTGGTGGTGGTGGTGGTGATGATGGTGAGCCATGTGGTGTGGGATATGCGACGGTATCGATCGGCTAGCTGGACGTGTTTGACCTTGTGCAGCTGTTGAGGACGCTGAACGAGCATTAGGGTTGTGTTTAAGTGTACCTTGAGGTGACCCTCCCACCGAGTCCTGCTCGTACACTAGTTGTCTGCTGAGGGAGCCTCGGTCTGAGCGGTCACTCATGTCCACAGAGCTGTCGCTAGGTGGTTCAATCGTAAGTAGAGGTAAGTGCCCTCCCCGTAAACGGTAATCACGGCACTCTGTGCAAGGTGTGCTTCGGCGACTATTGCTGCTTCCTCCCCCCTCTGTGTCACGGCTATCCTCCCTACCACCTACCCCGCTTCCAACACCCCCCCAGAACTCAGTATCTGTGCTGCTAGGGGCCCGGTCTAGAGAAAGCGGTGAGGAAGGTAGTCCGTCATCCATGTAAAGTGTGACATCGCTGTAGGAGGTGGCTGTGCTATCCTCATGCATGCTCAAGCCCCCTGTACCTCCTCGATCCCTGTCTCCAAGGCCTCTCCGTAAGGATGCGTGGCTGTTGCTGCTCCATATGCACTCGCCAAAGTCATCCACAACACCACTTCCATCCCCTATCCCTTCCTGGGAGTCATCTCGGCGTGGCCGACATGTTAGAGCATCATCAATGGAGTCGGCCAAGGACTTCACCTTGAGTACAAAGAAATGAACACTGTAAGATAAACTGCAAAAATTTTACTTTAAGGGTTACAATAGATTACTGTCACTGGAGCAGTACCCCTGAAAGGCGCCTATACCTTCAGAGTAGTACCCCTAAGATACTACTATGAACATTTTAGGAATAAATAAGGTACAAAGTTATTCCTTTAAGGGTACTGCTCCAGTAACAAGTTGTTGTACCCCTAAAGGTATAACTTTTGCACAAGATTTTACAGTTTTGAAATTGCTCCTCATCTGCTGATGAAAATCTCGCAGTACAATGAAATCATTTCAACAATCAGTTTACACAAGGCTATGTATGAAGAAGCAACAATCTTTACCCCACTGAAAAGACCAGCTAAAACAGGTATGTAAAACTTTGACCAATAGTCCTTCTGGTAAAGCTAGTTGACCGAAAACATCTTGCTGGTTAAGCTAAAATGAAGCCTGTACATTAGCATCCAATGTTGTGGATCACCATCCAAAACACTGGTGACCAGATTTGCTTGTCTTTTCTTAACCCCCAAAGGCCCTTTATCTCTATTTTATGACTTCGAATACAGACAAACTAAGAACTAACTTGTTTAGAAAAGGAGTCCTCTAGGTGGGTGTACTCTGGCTGTGATGGGGAGCTTGGCTCTGTGGTGCAGGTTGGAGAATGCGGAGGACCCATTCCTGGACTGTGACTGTAGTGAGTCGGGGTGGGAGGTTGAGGCTGTCGGTCATCAAACGAGTACTGCAGTCGCATGTTGGAAAGGATGATGCGCCGTGTCATGCGGCTCTCAGAAGCTGAGCTGCGCAGGCGCTCAAAGTTCTTGTTCATACGATATTGACGGAATGCTGTCTGGATGGTACGTGCTGCTCGTCTACTCACGAAGTAGCCTCCATATTTCTTCTCCAGCATCTCCACCTGCACAAGGACAGCCTTATCGGTTATATTTGCTCCAACAGAATGATTTGCTGCAAATCATAATACTTCTTTGCATGCCTTACCTTCTTGTCTTGTAAGTCTGTAGAGAGTTCATAACTGTCGGATAGGGCTTTGCACCTCTTGTTTTCCTCTTCCTCTTGCTTACGTAGGGCCAGGCTAGCTGGTTGGTTGCGTGTACGCTGTGCCCAGGCAAGACTGGCTGGGCTTGGAGGGGGCACAAAAGGCACCCGAGGGCCTGGGGGGCCACAGCTGTTGTCCCTGTACCGATCAGAGCTGTACGTGTATGGAGATTTACTGCTGGAACTGTCTGAAAAGGGACGTGAAGCTGAACTCTGGGTTTCCTCCTCACTGAAAGGGGTGGGTGAGAGAGAGAGGGAGAGAGAGGAGAGAAAGAGAGATAATAATTTTGAGTCTGAAACGCCCCCATAATGAGAGGATAAGATAAAAATCTCAAGCAACTCAGGAATTCATGACATTATTCATTTTCCACTGACTTAGCATTTTGACTTTCAGGAAAGCTTTAAACAGGGCAAATGTCCTAAACAAGCCTCAGGCTTTCCTAGAATTATCATACAGTTAAAAGCAAAGGCTCGAGGAAAATTAGAACAATTCTAGTTATACTTAAGATTTGTAACTAGAGGTCTAAGTAATCTAAGTCGATGTCTTAATAAAAGCTTAGTTTTTTGTATCAAAGATAATAGTTTATATATAAACAGTCTACTCTTCATCAGTTGAGTTCACAGTATGTGCTAAAACATTAAAGAAACTTGAAATGCTGATGCAAATTTCCTGTCAAATCAAGTTTGGTTTTTGACATCATGTCTCTACACTATTGATATGTCCTCATCTCTTGCTCCTCACAAAACTGTTCTCATCCTTAATGACTTAGTCTTCCACTTCCATAAGTGACTTACTCATCCTGTAGGGTTCCATCTGAGCAAAGGATTGATGGATACATATACCAACAAACATAAACGTAGCACACATAATGGCATCAACTATGCAACCTCAATCGGTGGCCTTCATACCAAAGTATAACATGAAATAGATTTTTGAAGAAAATACAAATGGGTCTTGCCAGTGACACTAAGGTACTCTGTGTGGTTGGCATTCTGAGAGGTTATCACATTTCTTTGCAGGTTCTAAGGCATTCTGAGTTGTTATCATGTTGCTTTGCAATTGTTAGGATGTTCTGGATTGTTGCTAGGTGCCTGCTTATGATGTTATATGGCTCACATCTTGCTAATTCAAATCAAATTTTTTTTTTTTCAGCCAGGCAAAAATTATAATATGCTTGGAAAAGCAATAACACACTTATACTCTGAGGTACCATTCATGCCAACAAACAAGTTATACACTGACGTTTAATACTTTGTGTTAATTGTTTGCAAACACCACTGCATAAGAAATTACAGAATAAGAACAAACAGTCTATTGACACAGGAGCATAGTTTACCGGGTCAGTCACCCCAGTGCAGAGGCGGTGACCCTTGGGTTTGCCATGGGAAACACAACAGCATGTGATCTGAACTCATAATCCTGACACAGCTTTCTGACAGGACAGTAGGTACCTCTGAATCACTGCAAGCAACTTCCTGTTCTGCATGACTAAGTCGGAGGAGGTTATTGAAGGCAAGATATTATCATATAATGCTAATGTACTGCAATTCAGACATCTTATGAAAGTATTCTCATTTTGCCTAAATTATTTCTCACTCTCTCAAGCCCACACAAAGACACTTGCATGCATACAATCCTTGTTTTGTTGTTTATCACATGTAACAGCAGGTAACCATTACACACAGAAAGGTCCAGTCTGTACAAAAACACAATACCCTCCTGTCACCCTCATTGTATGTAGGAAACCAGAAACCTAATAGGTTTATAAAAGCAGGTGTTAGGATTAAATGCCATCAAATTAGGAAACTATAACTGTACACTTACCACATTTACTAAAAACACCTAAACAGGTGCATAAACCCACACACATGAACATCCACACTGAGAACGAGAGGAGGTTTCGCTTCCTTTAAGTCCAAATTTGGCAAAAAGTCGCCGAAGCTCCTGGAATTCACCAAGTGCTGAACTTTGTGGCTTTAGAGTCGTTCTGGAGTTATGACCGACTGTCAGGAGGTCACCACCACATGGTCACATGGCAGTGCTTAAACCCTCCCTCCACTCATTCTCTCTCTCCGTCTCTTTATTTACATTACACAAAGTGCGCTGGTGTAGTTCACCAAAGTCAGTAGTTCGGAAAGTGTGACCAGTAACTGAGACTGGAGTTTCTGGACCAATCAGCTTTAGGATCTCCTGCAGTGCTTGTATATGTCATCTTCTTTATATTAGATTGAGTTTAGAATAGTTTTTCACAGAGGTGTTTGTGTTTGTGTCGCCTATGAAGTTCGTAAAAACTTGTGTTCCCCTATCTTTTGTGCTGGTCTGTATTTTCCACCTCTAATATGGGTGGTTTCCTGTTTTTGTATGGAGTGGACAACAGATTGAAGGGGAGGAAGGAAGAAACAGCAATCGTCTTTTGAGCTGTACTGAGTTGTACCCATTTGAAAGCAAAATCATAAATGAGATCTCTGAGAATTGTTTCTCCTGGAAATGCAATGAGATCAAATGAGAAGTAGCTTTTAAGATTTTTTTTTCTATTGAGAAAAAGGCCACAAGTAACATGTTCTCACATGTTCTCTAGAGTTCGAGAAGAAATTTCAATGTTTCAAATTTGGCTAGATTAATAAGGCTGCAAAGATATTTCAACATTTCTAAAATAATTTTTTTTTTTTATAGCGCTCACTGTACAACAATTGTAACATTTGTATCTATTTCAATTTTAGGAGAAACATGTAAAACTAAATTGACGCTTATCATATTTCTTATTTGTGTTTCATTTAAAGGGTTAGTTCACCCAAAAATGAAAATTCTGTCATTAATTACTCTCCCTCATGTCGTTCCACACCCGTAAGACCTTTGTTCATCTTCGGAACACAAATTAAGATATTTTTGATAAAATCCGATGGCTCAGTGAGGCCTGCATTGCCAGCAAGACAATTAACAATATCAAGTGTTTGGCAGTTGTTTGATTCACGTTCCAAACCACTGATTCGAAACAGAAGATTCGTAAAGCTTCAAAGCTTCATGAAGCAGTGTTTTGAAATCGCCCATCACTAGATATTGTTGAATAAAGTCATTATGTAGTTTTTTTTGGCACACAAAAAGTATTCTCGTCGCTTCATAATATTAAGGTTGAACCACTGTAGTCACATGAACTGTTTTAAATATGTCTTTAGTATCTTTCTGGGCATCTGAAAGTATTAATTGTCTTGTCTTGTCAATATCTAGTGATGGGCGATTTCAAAACACTGCTTCATGAAGCTTCGAAGCTTTACGAATCTTCTGTTTCGAATCAGTGGTTTGGAACGTGAATCAAACAACTGCCAAACACTTGAAAGTGTTAATTGTCTTGCTGGCAATGCAGGCCTCACTGAGCCATCAGATTTTATCAAAAATATCTTAATTTGTGTTCCGAAGATGAACGAAGGTCTTGTAGAACGACATGAGGGTGAGTAATTAATGACAGAATTTTCATTTTTGGGTGAACTAACCCTTTAAGATTCTTTTAATTTAATTTAATTAAACCTAATATTTACACATTTTTTATAATAAAATCACAATGGCCTCTATTATTTTCCTGTGCACCAATACATTTTTTACACTAGTACACAGAAACAGGCAAAGAAGCAGTTGAACAATTTTGTTAAAATTGTTCCCTTATGTACTTTTTCGCTGATAGTTGTGCATGCTGTATTAACTTCCCCCCGCCAGTGCCTTTTAAAAAGTTGTCAGCCAGCGACAGCATTTTTGATCCTTTTCATAAAACTTTCATGGCCCCCAGAATATTTTGTTGTATGAATATCGGAACATAAAATATATCAAAAGAAAGAACAGAGCCTCTGCTTTTAAACAAAAGAACCATTTTATTCTTCATGTATTCTTTTCTTTTTAATCAACACTTGAATGTGGGAAAATTCATTTAAAAAAAGCAACATTTTGAACAAAAAGCTGACAAATTGTTTTTTTTAAATCAAAGACTACATCCAGATGGGATTCAGAAGCAAACACATCAAAACATAGATAGAGCAAATCAAGTCAATCAACAACCCCAAAGCTTGTACAGTCCTATACCTTTTATTTTCTCCATTCTGTCACCAATGGAGTTTGGGTTCCTTGCCACTTGCTTAGTTGAGGACACTTAATATTCAACAATATTATTGATTTGACTGCAATGACACTATGAGAACTGAACTGAGCTGGATGATGACATCACTGTTTATAGATGAAATGAACTAATTTAATAATTGATGATCTTTACAACAGAACTGAATCAACACTGAACTGACTTCAACTGAACAATGACACTTTTTTCTTTTAGAGCTGCTGTACAGCCGACGTGAACTCTGTTTGCATCACTGAATCATTTTTCTTTTATCACTGTAAAGCTGCTTTGAAACAATCTGTACTCTATAAATCACTATAGAAATAAAGGTGACTTAACTTGACTATACCTTGGTCGACATTTAATTTGGTAACATTTGGCAGTTTAAATTTTTTGCTGTTTAATGTTTGATGATCATGTTATTTACATGTGCGTAAGCAATGCTTCTATCTATTGTTTCTGCTTCTTCTTCGCCTGTGTTTTGATCTAGAGATTCTCTACTCTTTCAGAAGATGCCTAATAGCGCCCCCTACTGTATAACAGTGAAAACATGGATTATCTCATAAATTACGGAAAATTCCATCAATGGCGCAGAAGCCTTGTGTCATAGATGACAGAAAATTCCATCAGTGGCAGAGAACCATTGTGTCATAAATGTGTGTCATAAATGACGGAAAATTCCGTCAATGGCAGGGAAAGAGTTAAATATTAAAGTACAATATACTGTCATTGGATTGAATTCCTTCCACTAGATATATAACACTACACCATATTGTAAAGAAAATGATAGAAGCTAATAGCTAGCCTACCACTATCAACACTGAGTGTATTTATTTAAGCATTTGCAATGATGTAATTATTTTCTTTGCAAATATTGTTTGCTAGATGACATCACATTTCTACAGTGTGAAAAGGGCAGCTGATAGACTACAGCTATTTGTAGACGCCTGAGCAAACATACACACTATGAGCTTACTAGGCTACTTTACATAAGTAAATGAATTATTTTCAAAGTTGCTTCCTAAGACTTAACCCAACTGAGTGCAGGCTATATGTTATTTGCTGTTTTGAATTGTTTTCTAGTAGCTTTAAACCTGGAATTGTATAAATGTAAATCCCATAAATGTACACTGAATGAAGGACGCCATGTATATCATTAAGGCTTGAACAACCACATATCAATGCACTAAAACTTACTTATGCTTTACTTTAATATTGGTTCGGAAGTTGGCCGTAGCTTAGTTTAGCCCAGCTACTGCAGAATGGTTTAGAAATGCAATCTGGCATCTGCTGCCTACATTCAGTGACAAACCTGTAGTCCTGTTTTATTCTGGGAATGCTGCTATAACATCTGCTCAAAAATTGTCTTCTTGCATCTCACATCTTCCTTTTCCACATTCCTCCCACTCCTCCCACCCACTCTCTCTCACACACACATGTAGGAGTGAGGGAGGTAAGGTTGCTTAGTGACAGTTGCCGTGAGACCGCCGTGGGAGGTGAGGCAGTCATTAGAAAGAGTGTTGCTATAGATACAGAGTACTAATACAGTAACCGTGGGTGTTGGTGGATAAGTTGCAGGTTGTAAAATTGTAAGACTTTCAATGTTACAATGGATGAGTAAGATTAGAATTGACCTACTCAAAACACCCAATTAAACAACACATTCAGTATGTGCTACAGCGTACTGTAAATGTAGAATTTGGATAAATAAAAAAATAACATTCAAAATTAAAAGTATAGTCCACCCAAAAGTGTAAATTCTGTTATCATTAACTCACTCTCATATTGTTCCAAAGCTGTAACATATAAGAAGATGTTTTGAAGAATGTTGGTAACTAAACAGTTTCAGTTCCCATTGACTTCCATTGTATGGGCAAAAAATACAATTAAAGCCAGTGGGACCTGAAACTGTTTAGTTACCAACATTCTTCAAAATATCTTCTTTTATGTTCAGCAGAAGAAAGATATTATACGTTTGGAACAACCTTGGAGTGAGTAAATGATGACAGAATTTTCATTTTTGAGTGGACTATCTCTTTTAATCACTATGTTATATTAAATTGTACATATAGCCTAAGTTATATTTATACTATATATATTTGTTTGTCAGAACAGTACAAAAATCTGTGTATTTTTTGTATGATTCTAGGAGAAGATGGATAAAAAATAAAAACATAAAATGTTCATATGGTTCATTATGTTCATCATGGTTCATCAAGTCATTTTTAGTGATTTTTATTTTCAGAGATTAAAAAAAAAGAGAAAGCGATAACCAACACAGCAACAGTGAATTTTAAAACGTGGGGGGTGTGGCTAGGAGTGTTGCCAGATCTTGCTAGAAAAACAAACACATAAACAAAGCCCAAAATAAAGCAATCCAAGGGAAAGGCTACGACAGGGCTTGTTATGATAATGGATTATGGTACCTTTAGGAAAGGTTCTAGTTTATGCTATGCTCCATGTTTAAGAGTGTGCGTGTGCGTTGCAAAGAAAAGAAGTGACTGCAGAGTCTGTGTTAATATGCAAAAGAGACTGACAGAGTAAAGTTTTCACAGTTCTGTTAAGCAGCTGCCTGACCTCCATTTATTACAGGACTAATTACATTATTAGTATGTCTTAAACAGTGGGTGGGTCAAGCAAAAGCAGTGACCCAAATACACAAGTGCTTTCGCACCGAATAGTTCTAGGAACTAGCCACTAGGATAGTTCTCCGAGAACTAATTTCTCCCCCGGGGCATGTTCCTGGTTGCATTTGCACCAGGAATAGAAACTATCAAAGAATATACACTAACAAGAAGCGAAACTCAATAGAACGTTCCATTGCAACACCGGCGCCCGGCAGCGGCCCTGCGTTTCCGCCATTTTGTGGTGAAAGTGAGTCGGCAGTCCACTAGTTTCTATGGCAATATCAGCTGCTTTGTTAAAATAAAATTTACATTAAAGCTGAAATCCAACCTGAATGATGACAACACAGAATAAAATACTATCACTAATGATCATCAAATCATTTTAACAGTTTATTTTACACTTTGAGTTTAAGTCTTCCACTTTTTTCACAAACCTTTGCTCTCTAGAAACCCAGTCAGTTTGGGTTAAAATTATTAAGTTCAATTAGGTTCAAGTAGTAACATTATAAATACTGAATTAATACCAACATATGAAATTAAATTTAATTAAGGACATGCTTCAGAAAAATTGGGAATGTTGGAAAAAAGTATATAACAGAAAATAACAGCTTGTTTTTTGCAGTGTTGTATGTTAAAGCAAAAGTGTCAGAAAGTGTGAATTATGTGATAACGGAAACAGCAATGCATTATGTATTATACGATCATTATGTTTGTAAGCGTGATACATTAAAACATACAATATATATATTTCAATTCAGATAGTGGAGTAATACTAGCCTATTATTATTCCATTAGGTCTGATCTATATTGTTCGCTCTATATGATCTTAAATGCATTAATTATTAATTTACTATAAATAAATGTGTAAAGTTGCATAAAATGGAAATACTCAATAAAGAAGGCTAACTACGTTACCTCAGATGGATGAATGGTTAGATTCCACAACTGGTAAAATAAAACATACAGCTATGGAAAAAATTAAGAGACTGTTAAGTTTCTTAACCCCCATTATGGGGTGAAAATACCAACTGGACCAAAGATCCTTAACATCTTACGCACCCAAAAGCAGTGAATTTCACTGCCAAATCAGAAGCGCAATAGAACATTTAAATTTTATGGCGCTTCTGATTTGGCAGTGAAATTCACTGATTTTGGGTGCGTAAGATGTTAAGGATCTTTGGTCCAGTTGGTATTTTCACCCCATAATGGCGGCTGCACTACCGAAGCGCCATCTAGTGGCTGTTACCCAAAAAGGATAAGAGTTTCACCTCTTGGGTTCTATCTTTAAAACTATGAAGTGGCTGATAGTGGCGTCTTTAAGAGCGCCATTTACAAACGCTAAAAACTGGTGGATGGAAGACGCCGTGATCTGAGCTGTGTTTGTTGTGTGTCGTGGCTTTCGTGATAACGGAGATGGAAAGTAAATGCATAATTTACGCGACTGAAAGAGCAAAAAGTGGGGCTAAGAGACGAAATCTCTTATGATAACTTTCAATATTACATATTATCGAGGCAGAGAAAAGAACATAACCCTGCAGACAACAGGAAAAATGCCGTTATTGCTGTTTTCCATGTTCGTGAAGTAAATATGTTTACACTGCTTTTTAAATATGCCGGGTGCCAGTGTCTGACATGCATTTGACCAATCAACACACTCACGTCACTGATAGTTCCTATAGTGCTGGTTTAGACCCTACTCTGAAGTAGAAGCTAATTTAGTTCCCCCAAAAGGAGTTCCTAGAACTAAAATCATTCCTAGTTCCTGCGGTGTGAACATTGCAAAATCTGGGTACTTCACCCAATAGTTCTAGGAACTATGAAAAGTTTATTCCGGTGCGAAAGCCCCTCATGACTGTATTGTGGAAATAAGCCCCAAAAAGACATCCCACTACGGGCCAAATTTAGAAGAGTCACTTATAATAAGAGGACATGGCAACACTGGGAATTTTTCATGATTTGTTGTTGTTTCCCCCCATCATTATAGAAGCGATTTATCTTTATTCTTGCTTTCAGTTTAGGAAGTAGCAGGTCAGCCCTGTCACGTGCTTGTTAAACAGCAGGAATGTTGTAGTAACTTGCTGAGCAGGTTGCATCAGAAACATAATATGTCCAAATAAACTTTTCTAAGAACTAAATACTCAGCATATTTTGCCCTGCAAATACATTCACAAACACCAGAGACACATTGAGCGGTCCCAAGAGGTCCTTGGACAGTTTGGCATTGACAAACTAAGAACCATTTATGTAAAGATAGACAACACAAATAGACCTTTCAAACCAAACATTTAACAAAAAAGTCAAATATGTTGTTCAAAAAGAAGACAACAAGTATTTGGATGCTTTTTGGTTGTGAAGATTCAATTAAATTAGTTGTGAGAAAAGGACTAATATAATTTATGTGCAGATGTAATTTGCTTTGACACTAAAGTGATTGCAGTGTCAAACAGTGTGCAAATACTTTTTAGGCCACTTATGTGTTGTGTAACAAAACACCATTAAAACAAAAGAAAGAAAACAAACCGCTAAATAAAATGCTGTGTAGAAGCTTTTACAGCTTTTAGAGCAATTATAGTATGTTGACTATTTTCAAATGTGCTTTATAAATCCAAAGTCTTCATAACACCATCCATATGCGTTCCATTGAGTTATTATCTGTCAATTCAGTTCAACTGCAGGTCAGCTCACAAGACACATGAATAGCATTCCTTTACATAATGAGCTGTAATTGCTCTGTAATTCAGTGAGACTGTGGGCTGTGATCTGCATCCATCGTCTTCATACACCTTGACTAAATTAATCCCTGATAATTTTTTAATTGGTGGGAAGACACCTTTACAACACAATTCATACAAACAGCATAACATGATAAACATCAAAACATTTAAATAATGTGCTGCTGTGTTGACAACTAAAAAAAAATGATGGACATGCCACACATTTAAGCAACATTTGTACTTTATCAACATGCAATAAACACTGACTTATGTACACTATCGTTCAACATTTTTGAGGTCGGAAAGTTTTTTTGTTTTGTTTTTTTTTAAAGTTTTTTTTATATTTTTGAAAGAAGTCTCTTATGCTTACCAAGGCTGCATTTATTTGATAAAAATACAGTAATTTAAAATAAGTGTTTTCTACTTTTATATATTTTAATATGTAATTTATTCCTTTGATGTGAGAGCTGAATTTTCAGCACCATTACTCCAGTCTTCAGTGTCACATGATCCTTCAGAAATCATTCTAATATGCTGATTTGCTGCTCACCTTTTTATCATCAATGTTGAAAAAAGGTGTGCTAAATAAATATTTTTGTGGAAACCATGATCATTTTTTTTCAGGATTCTTTGATAAATAGAAAGATTAAAAGAACAGAATTTATTTAAAAATAGAAATTTTGTAACATTATAAAAGTCTTTAACTTTATCAATTTTAATGAATCATTGCTGAATAAAAATATTTATTCATTTTAACATGTAACTACCAGGGGAAAACAGCAATGTCTCATCTGCCCACTCATCACCCATATACCATATCTTTATGTGATGACATTGGATATATTGGATACATTGAACTGTTTTTGACTGCAATTAGGGCAACACATACATTTTTTTTTTTTTGGACTGTTTTTACACTATTTCTTTAAACATCCCTGTATTATTGAGTGATTAATGTCAGAGCTCTTCTTTAGCTTTAACAAAAGCATTTGTAATAAAGATTTACTTCAAAGTGAACGTCTTCATTTAAAGGATTAGGATCACCCAAAAATGAAAATTCTGTTATTAATTACTCACCCTGATGTTGTTCCAAACCCATAAGACCTTTGTTCATCTTTGAAACACAAATTAAAGGGGACCTATTATGCAAAATTCACTTTTGCATGGTGTTTGAACATAAATGTGTGTTGGCAGTGTGTGTACACAACCACCCTATAGTGATAAAATCCACCCACTCCTTTTTTTTGAATCCCCATAAATCATAAGCAGTGTCTCAGAACAAGCCATTTCCAGATCCCTGGCAATATGACGTCACATTAGCCACAGGCCCCGCCCACAAATGTTGACAGGCACTGCCGTTTTGATATAGAACCGCCCTGAGCGAGTTCACATCGAGCCACACCCCCCACGTTCTGCCATTGCTGCACTGACGAGAATGTCTCCCAAGCATTTTAGCTGTTCTGTAGCTGGATGGATTAATCCACATAGGTCTGCTCCGGGTGTGTGTTCACGGTGTGTGCGTTCACTGCTGTGTGTGTGCACTTGGATGGGTTAAATGCGGAGCACAAATTCCGAGTATGGGTCACCATACTTGGCCACATGTCACTTCACTTCACTTCACTTCACTTCACTTCACTTCACTTCATAGCTCTCTCCATTTACTCCCTAAATATAAGCCGCTGAAGACGAGGTGGATTTATTTTGTTTTCTAAAGAAAATGCTCCTTCAACTCTACCGAAATTCGTTTATGTCTGCGCAAATCATTTCACACTGGACTGCTTTGTGAACGAATGTCAATACAAAGGGACAATACAAAACAAAGGTTGTGCTAAAATGTTGTTACTCAAGGATAGATCAGTAAACTGTTCGTGATCCAGCTTACAGTCTCTAGAGTGATACTGGATACGGCAGTAATGAAGGTGAGAGCACTTTATTACAGTTCATCGGAGTTGATTTACGAATATAAAGTTTACCATTTTATTAAGCACCACCCGAAAAGGCATAAGGACTTTATATATTTGTTTACTTTTAGTTGTTCTACTTTAAGTTTTTTCTGTGTAATTCGCTGTGTATGTTGATGATAATGCAAGGGAGAGAGAGAGAGAGAGAGTTTATGGATAATATTTTAATGCACACTTGCATTAAACAGATAGTTCGTATTTTTTGTGAAGTACAATAAACATTATAAAACTCATTGGTAAACAGGCTTGTACTAATAAAGTGGATAAAAACAAGAAGACAATATAAGTTAAACCTTAATTAAACTAAATTATACCTGTTCTATCTCCATGCAGCATATATTCGCAGTTTCTGACATTATAGTGTGTCCTGACTGACTCCTGACAGGGAAGAACGAGCTCTTAAAGCTCCGCCCTCTTAGGCCGAGCATAGCAGCTCATTTGCATTTAAAGGGCACGCACTGAAATGGCGCGTTTTTGCTCAACCCCAAAAAGTGGCAATTTTAACATGCTATAAAAAATTATGTGTGGGGTATTTTGAGCTAAAACTTCCCATACACACTCTGGGGACATCAGAGACTTATTTTACATATTGTAAAATGGGGCATAATAGGTCCCCTTTAAGATATTTTTGATGAAATCCGTGAGCCTTCTGGCCTCCGATAGACTGCAACACAATTACCACTTTCAAGGCCCAAAAAGGTACCAAAGACATTGTTAAAATAGTCCACGTGACTACAGTGGTTCAACCTTAATGTTATGAAGTGATGAGAATACTTTTTGTGTGAAATTATTGAATTAAGTTGTTATTTTTGTTTGTTTTTTGTATTCCCGTCACTTCAGAACATTAAGTTTGAACCACTGTAGTCACGTGGACTATTTTAACAATGTCTTGAGAACTTTTTTGGGCCTTGAAAGTGATAATTGTGTTGCAGTCAATTGGAGGCCAGAATGCTCACGGATTTCATCAAAAATATCTTAATTTATGTTCTGTAGATGAACAAAGGTCTTACCGGTTTGGAACAACATGAGGGTGAGTAATTAATGACAGAATTTTCATTTTTGGGTGAACTAACCCTTTAATGCTTAATATAAAATGGGAGTGCAAAAACAAAGTCAAGGAACTCTCATTAGATGCTTGAATCTAGTGTTTAAAAAATAAATGAAGTGGGCCATTTCAGTTTATTAACCAGGATGACATGACATGACTTGAAGAAAGTGTCCTTGAGAAACCCAATCAAAGAGCTACACAGAAAAGTCCCGAAAAGACCTGACTGATTTTGATACAATCTGCATGTAATAATGGGAGAAACTGTCCAAATACATGTACACAACGCTGGTTGACACGTCACCAAGCCAACCAGAGGAAGATCTAGAAAGTACTAAATAAAGGTCGCAAATCCATGCAATTTGTATTACTTAAAAACATTCTTAAAATGTTGAAACCTTTTCAGTTTATGGTGATATGATAAAGTAAATAAGCATGGCAAAAAGTCTATAACATAATGTGTGGGAAAACTGAAAAGGTCTGATGGCACTGCAGCTTCACAGAGTCTGCATACACAGGAGAGAAGCCAAATGGGCGTCATGAATGAAATATTCAAGAAAATCAGTGAGTAATCAGTGAGGCGAACACCAGGAAAGAGTTGTCAAGACCAGCTTAAAAAGAGGATCAAATTTAGTCCTTTTAAAGTCGCAGATTTCACAGATTCTCTTGAGCCAGTATGTAATCAGTGCTATACAGATACGCTAATCCAAGTCATCCATGGGGATGAAAAGCGGCTTAAAACACCACACAAACACGAAGATAGCAAATTGGGTAAACGCAGTGAAGTGTTTCAGCTGCTGTTCCAATAATTACATTACTCACCGACTGCCGACACATCACAGAATTATGTGTCTGTTTTTATTTCCTCTTGCCATCATGAAATGACCCACAGGTTGGACCAGAAGGATTATTTTAAGGTTCTTTATTTTTCACACAAATGTGATGTAATGTAGTAAAATTAAAATCCTTTAAATTCCTCATCCCACAGTGCAACAAAATGTTGAACCAACGACAAATTAAGGGCATTAACATGTATAATAAAATGGAATACAATAAAATATGAGCCTCAAAAAATATGGTGTGAATAAAATAGAATATAGTAGGTAAATACAAAATTCTAATATAAACATTGTATTCAAAAATACAATGTAGAAACAAAATGCAAAAACACAGAAACTATACGGTATGCAAAAAATATGTTCTCCCTCTATTATGGAGGAAACAAAAAATTATGTTAAACTGAGCTTATAACACAGTCTTATGATTTGATTATGTGTTCAAATGGCTGCGCATAATCAAATTAGCTGAAATATTTAATGAACAAATGCAAAGGGATGTAGGACTTAATGTAGACATTTTTTTTACGCACAGATTCTTTTTGGATCATTAATTCATTCTTTTACATTAAAAAAAGTTGTTATTTGTAATAAATTTGTTAACTGATATTTTGTCTCAGTGGTTTTATGTTATTTAATTTCATTTTTAAATTAATTTCATTTATATTTTTGACCCCAATGACTTTCATTACATGGACAAAAAACAGTTCTTCAAAATATCTTTTTTTTTAATGTTCAATAGAAGAAAGAAAGTTGTACATGTTTGGAATGACATGAGGGTGAGTTAATGTTAATTTTTTTATTTTAAGTTTATTTTATTTTATTATTATATTTTATTGTTTTAATTTAATTTAATTTTTAATTGAATCTTTTTTGACCCCACTGTCTTTTTCAAAAACAGTTCAAACAAAGCTTTTTTAAGATATTTTAAGACAGCTATTTCCTTAAATCAATTTTACTCAGATATGGTGTTATATCCACTTGAAAAGATGATGAAAATGAAAAAAATTAAAAGAACCAGCCAAGTTCATCTGAACACAACTGCCATAAGTTTCACAACAAGCAGAACCACAATCCATTTGACCAGTGCAACTGCAGACCTGAGGGTCTATGTATTACTAAAACGCTTACCTCTTCTCTTTTCCAGCATTCACTCTATCCTGTCAGAGAGGTCCCATACTGCTGATTATTCCTCATCCATCCTCAAAGCACATATACCCCCTTTATCCTCCCTCAGCTTGTATTTCCCCTCTGCACACACACAGCTCAGGGTCTCAATGGAGCTCCTGCCATCTCTCGATGACACAGATAAACACAAAAGGTATTTTCACTTGTCTCTCTCTGAAACATGTTCAGCTGTTCATTAGCTGCTGGTTATAATGAGTATAGAGTCGGTAAGCACACTCAAACCGCCTATATTTTATTGCAGGAAATAATAGTTCTAAAAATACAAAAAGAACAAAGGGCAAATATGACCTCAGCATTTCCTCCTCTGTGACATAGTAACACCATTCACACATAAACAAGAAAACAGAAAAGTTGACAACACTTATATATTTCCCTAGAGTATAAAACTGAAAGTACTTGAGCTTCAGACAAGAAATCTTGTTCTGCCATAGTACTAATATCATTAATAGCTCTATAAAACTGTCATAAACATTATATTCATATCAGTAATCCACAAACTCTTGTATGTGATGGACACTGGGGACAATATTGTATAATGACAAACATATGAACACTTACCGTGTTGCTGGTACAGACAGTCAGCCATTCACACTGATCCTATGTGACAAAAACCGCACCCTCATACAAGTGCACTCGCTCAAACACATACTGCAGAGTTGAATGACTACATTTCTGACAGTCTTTTGACAGCTCAAGCACAGGGAAAACAATGTGTATAAATATAGCTGCCTGACGCACATATGCTGATTATTGCTACAGAATTAACACTGACGGGAGTGAGGAGAGAGGGAGTGGGAATGCTAGCAAGAAATTTTCATTTTCATTTCATACATGCATGCATTCCTGAACAGCATGTGTGCAATCAAAAATGGGCGGGGCAAAGTTCATGTGGTTCAGGAACCTGCAGGGAAGGTAAAAAAAAAAAAAGAAAAGCTGATTAAAGATTAAGTTAATGTTTCATTGTGTGTGTGTGTGTGTGTGTGTGTGTGTGAGAAAGAAACAGAGAGTTTTCAGCATCACATTTATTCATATCTACAGCATTTGTGAGTTTCATTTCAATAAAAACACCTTGTTTCCATTTTGTAAATACAAGTTTGTTTGTGGCCTAAAGTGAGAATCACATTTGATAGTGTGCTTCTGTTCCTTTACATATATTATATGCATATCATTAAATAAATAAATAACATTGTTAAAATGTCAATTATATTTGAAACTCTTTCTATTATACATCTTTGCCATTCTCAGGAAACACTGCCATTTGTGTACTAAATGTGTCACTTTTATGCATATATTTGTGCAACTTCTGCAAAATTTAAGCAAAAGTTCACACAGAAGTCACTTTCAAACTGAGCAGCTTTCTGTTGGCCAATGCGATGAATCCATGTGACTTACTTGAACCAACTGTGGATTCTGCATTGGGAAATCTTTCATCCTTAAGTTAAATTCCCATGTGGAGTTCTGTTGAAATGACTGGATTTCACTTGTGAAAATTTGCCAAACAATGGCATTGCACCTTTTTTTTTAAAAGAAGTTTAAAGAAGCCCTATTATGCTCTTTTACCAAAATAAGTCTTGATTTTGCTTTTGGGGTCGATTAGAAAAGGTTTTCATGCTTGAATGTTCAAAAAACACATTACTTTTGACATATTTTACATTGCTGCAGCACCTCTCTTCCCAGTCTGTCAGTAATGCTCTGTTTAGTTCCTGTTACTATAAAGCTCCTCCTTGCAAAAGCGCAATGTGCTCTGATTGGATGGCTGGATCAGTGTGTTGTGATTGGTCAACCGCATTGAGCATGCTTCGAAAAAAATGTCAAGCCTCTTACCATAACCGCATTATGCCTGGTACACATTGTACACATTTTGGGCTTTCCCAGATAAAAGATGACCAATCGTGGTGATTTCTGTGGTCGTGGCTCCTAAACAGTGGTACAGTGAGAGAGGTTCAAAGATGGCTGTTGTCACAGTCTTGCAACCAAATGTGACTGGTTCTACAGGCCCTCTAACAAGGAGGCTAAAGACAGTTGTCTTGTACAGTCTTGTACAGTCTTCATACATGTTATACCCAAGTTTATTAGATCCATGTCGTACAGTGAGATTTGTAATGATCTTATAGGATTGCCGAAATTGTAGTCTGTAACAGGCATTAGATCTGGGTGGAAAAGACAGTGTCTCTTGGACATGGTGACAAAACACTATCAACCACAACTCAACCAGTCTTTGCCCCCTTTATTTTGCATATGCCTTGAGCGGGAATTATTTAAATGAGGAATATTGTGACGTGTAAGTTCCTGGAAGAAAACTCAACACTACAATGGAGGCATTTCAGGGAGTTCAGAAACAGTGCGTACTGATATAGAGAATAACTCCCTTTAGAGTGACTTTGTGCTTTGTAACTTTGAAGACCCTTTTCATGCTCAAACAGCAACATTACACACTAAAGAAAGCTTAAAATGTAAAAAAGCATACTGTAATAGGTCCTCTTTAATGTTTAATGCCAAAAATAAGTTTTAATATAATTTTTTTAACTGAATATCAGCTTACTGAGTTCTACCTGAACTTTACTTTTACTGAAATTATATATAAAAAGTCATGTAATTTCTGTTCAGTGTTAAGACATTTTTGACTACCACTTCCTGCTTCTGATGTCATGAAAATTCAGTGTATTTTTTAAATAATTTTTAAAAATCTGAAATTTTCAGGGAAAAATGGCAGCGTGTCCTGATAATGATCTACTCTATTCATAGTGACACATTCAGCTATAATATATGCCTCCTACTAGAGAAAACAAAGAAGTGTAAACATGAATTATGAACAATAGGTTAACATGGGTGTACACAAATTCAACAAGCACAGTGACATTTGATATACTATTCATTTACAAAATAAGGTTCTTACTAAACAGTGTCTGAAATGAGGATTAAATAAAATTAAAATGCCAGCATAGAAAGGAAAGACTATCCAGCAACTGTTCTGATCCTTTAAAGTATATTTGGATAGATATATGTATTCTATAACACTAAATAACTTTGAAGACATCTTAAACAGCTGCAAAGTCATTGTACCTCTGTGCAGTGTTCATTCAAAAAAATTAATACAAAAAAGCTTGTATTACTGACTGTACCCGATACCTCTGTAAAGAGAAATATAGAAGACACACAAAGCACTGTTTCTTGCATTAACATAGTTGTGGTTGTATCACTGTCCCATAACTGAATACAGCATTAATTTGATTATGTAAAGAAGTTTTTCAAGACAACAAGCTATGAAACATGCAATTACAAAAACTGTACCAAGAGAACAGTAGTGTCATGTTTTCATAGAGTTTTACTAACAAATGTCAATCAAGCAGTTCCACTCATACTGATTGGCTGCAGGTTAGCGAGAGGAGGGGCTACTGCACCCAGAGGCGGTGCAACAGAACTGATGCACAGAATCACTCTCACCCTCCTCCTTCTCCTCCTCCTCACTAATGATGAGGGACAAGACAGACAGAGAGTTAAAAGAGAGAGATACAGTGATAGAAAGTCAGAAAAAGAGGGATGAAAACACACAGAGAACATGAAAAAATACACACAAAATTGAGTTTAATTGTTTCTACATGAAATGAACTAAAGTAGGATACAGTATAGTATAGATATGTTAGATTTAGAGTGCTCAGACAAACTGCTTTGCTCAAATATGTCCACTAGATGGCAGACTCAACTCATTCCACTAGTTGTTGAATCTCAACTTTGTGTCATCTAGACTGGAGCACCACAAAACTACAACTTTCAGCCTAATTGGAAAAGGTATAAATGGTTTCTCTGAATAAGTATAAACAGTTTTAGTTTCTTTTGGTCCACTGAAAATATACAAAAATATGTATTTTTAATGTTTCATTTTCATTAAAAGCCATAGAATTACCACACAGAACTGCAAAAACAAATATTGTTATCAAACAGGTTTCTCAAACACTCTCGCTCCGTCTGCCATTGGTCAGCAAACAGATAGCCCCTCCTCAAACTCACACCATTGGTTGAGCTGTTGCTGTGATGAGCTGGGGTGAGTTTCCCGAAAGCATTGTTAGCCAACTATGGTCGTAAGTCCCATTGAACTCTATTGGTAACGACGGAACTTGCGACCATAGTTCGCTTTGGGAAACGCACCCCTGGTCAGACTCTCTAGCAGAGGAATGTACTGATTGCATCACAGGCCCTGTTTCCACCTGGTATTAAGATGCGTTTTGGTCGATCGGATCACAAGTGGATGATGCTAAATACAGGTGTACACGGGGTGTAAAACGTTTTTGAGCTTGTCCACTTTTGGCCACTTCCAGAGGTAGTTGAAAACACATTCGACCAGATTGCTATGAATGTGTTCGAACAACCACTAAAGACAGCCAGCTCTCTGCCTACTGACTTCCGTAAACATTATATGAAGCACACTAGCCAGAAGGGATTAATCTTTGTCAGCTAAAGACCCAAATTTCGTTTGAAGATGAAAAACATACCAAGCACAATGTTCTCTCACATTCTTACCATTTTGTTCGGTGTGGTATTGCGGCTATCAGAGCAGAAATGAAAGCTGCTGCTCTCCATATGTAAATTGGGCATGCTTATTTTGTCCATTAGATCGAAACATCTGAATCAACCCATACATTTACTCTCCCATAGACCCTCCCCTCGAAGATCTCAAAGAAATCAGGACAGAAGTGATTAAAAGTGGACAAAAGAGACGGATTAAAATTGTCGGGTGTAAACGGATATGTGTTTCCCTCTTCCACTTGAGATCCGATTGACCAAAACGCATCTTAATACCAGGTGGAAACAGGGCCACAGATACAGTGTATTTACAGTTTTCAAAGAAGCCAGTAAATGAAAGGTTTACTTGTCTGGAAACTTGGATAGAAGAAAATATATTTTAACACTGAAAAATTACTAGCTTACCTTTAATAATTTATGCAATGAACACATTGGGCCTCATTCATGAAACTTTCATAACTATATAAGTAAATTCGGAGGAGCTAATCTTGTGCGTAATATAGAACTTTCCAGAAACTCTCCACTGGATTTAGATTTGAGAAATGTTTGTATGTTATATTGTAAATAATGTGTGTTTTAGTTGAACTAATTGGTTAACTGATTAATTTAATTATATATTATTATGGTGAAAATTGTTAGCAAAATGCAGTGTCAAAAATAAATTGTTGGATTTACTTAAAAACAAGCTGTGTCGAGTGTCCACGCAACTATATTGAGTAATTTGTACAAATAAAAATTAAGTTTCATGAACAACATAAATTCAAGTAAAGCTGACAATATTTCTTTGAGTAAATACAAATCATTTGAATTTGTCACTGTTACATAATATTTATGTGCAGTTTACTTAATAAAGTTATGTTAAACTTATAAAAGTTTATTACGTAAGGTAAAAAAAAACAACTCACTGAACAAATTCAATTTAATTGAGAGTAGGAATTCCATCTTAAAAACATGCATGAGTGCTCACACCCTGAACACATGCGCCACTCTTCTGCATAATGGTAACCACAAAATTCAAAATTTCTAAATTCAAAAATGAATATAACTGGGCAGTGGATCTGTAGTTCCCAGCATACTTTGCAAATTTAGGGATTAAGTGTTATTTTATGTGTTTTTCAGTAACGGGAAAGATGTTGTTAGTTTATGTTAGTGTTTAATGTTCAGTTATGTTGGACATTTAAAGTAGTTTCTGAAATTATTTTGTTCATACAATTAAATTGTTATTTCTACAAATTACTCAATATAGTTGTGTGAAACCCTTGACACTGCTTTTTTTTTAAAGTAAATCCAACCATTCATTTTTTTAATTTTTCGAGTGTAGAAACAACTCAGTTAAATCTAGTTCATGGTAGTAACATGATTTTTTAAGTAATGTGAACAAGGATGGTTTGAGTGAAACTAACAACAGTGAAAGTTCTTCTTTTTTTTGAGTGCAGTATACATAAAAGAAAACAAAGTTCAGATGTTCTAACGCAACATTTGCGTATGGCTGGGAGCAGGTGAACATTTTTGTACATTTTGAATATATGAACACATTCATGAATCCAAAAATGTACATCAGAACATCTTTACAAACTATTTACACAAAAATCATTCTGCCGGTGTTTCATGAATGAGACCCAGCAAACAGAATGTAGTTGTTTTTTTTGTTTTTTTTTGTAACACTTTACAATATAGTGTCATTTGTTAACTACATTAGTTAACATGAAATAACAGTAAACAATACTTCTACAGCATTTATTAATGTTAGTTAATGGTAATCTGAACATTTACTAATACATTATTAAGATCAAAACATGTGTCTGTTAACATTAGTTAATGCGTTATAAACTAACATGAATAGGCATTTTTATTAACTAACACTAACAAAGGTTAATTAACGCTGTAAAAATACACTGCTCATTGTTAGTTCATATTAGTTAATGTATTAACTAATGTTAACAAATGAGACCTTATTGTAAAGAGTTACCTTTTTCTCTTCTGTGCTAAATTAAATATGACGTAAACGTTGACTGAATCACTTGCAGGATGAATCTAAATTAAAATAAAGAGGAAAACATGATGAAATTAGAGTAAAGAAAATAGGAAAGTGAGGAGGCCTGTCAGAGTCTAAAGTAATGAGGTTGCTTTTATTTTGGGAGGCATTTTGCGAGCAGTCGTGCGCACAAGGCTTTAAATGGCACAGTTAAGGAAGGAGGATGGAGAGCGACAGATCAAGTTCACACACCGTGTCTGTCTCTTCTTTTACTCTCTCTCTCTCTCATTCATGGCTGTTCTGTGAGGTTTGAATTGAGCCAGCCATGTTTGATCCTGCATGTACAGAGATGCTGGAGGAAGAGAGAGAGAGTGAATGAAGGACACTGATGGACAAGGACAGAGAAATAAATGAGGAATTGATGGTGAAAATGGTAGCAACTGCATATGACAGGCACCCGTCAAACCGTAAGACATTAATTGCTAGCTCTCACTTCCTCAAGCGTCTGTCTGACATGCTTCATCTAGCATCTTCTCTGACACAGTTCTAAAGTGATCACTTCCTCCTCCGCCGTCCCTGAAGTGTCCTCAGCACTTTACAGCGAGGGCAAGAGGAAGTGATCACTTGGTGGCAACCACAAAATATGACATACCAGGTGAGGGTAACTGGCAACAGTTTGGATGAGTGCAGGAGGTCAAAGGTCAAATGGTGATGGGCACAGTAGAACATTTGGTAAAAGGCTGGTGTCTAATGAGTGTTGGTGAATCTACAGATTTGCAAGTCACAGTGGAGAGCATTACACCATGTAACATCCTATGATACAAAGCAACAAGTGATAAATGCCATCTCTTCCATGTCAGAGTGTACATAATAATAAAAGTATTAATTTCTTTAAAAAAAATTACAGACCCCAAGCTTTTGAACAGTAGTGTATATTTAATTTTATATGGCACAGCCATCACAGCACAGCTGTGAATTCATGCTGATATTCAGAATTTTTTTTGTACTCTTGCTAGTGCGATTTTGATCTTGTACATCCATTGTTGCAAAATGTGCTGATTTGTCTCTAAAGTAATGTTATCTAACTGGCTAAAATAGATGAGGTTTTGTCAAAACTGCAAAAATAACTTGTGATCGTCTTGATAACATTCATAAGAATTATATATCAATCAATCAGTAATGTTTTGCACCATATGCTATTGTATAGCATGCATGAATTTATAGAGTAACATTACAGTTAAGAAAATACAACATTTAATCAAAAACATAACATTTTTAGAAATCAAAATTGATCATTCTTTTTGCTGCATTTATTGAAAAATATATGGAAGCCTGTTTCTGCCACTGAATAAAAAATAAAAAGGTACTTGCGACTTTTTATCTTACAATTCTGCCATTTTTCTTGCAATTGTGAGTTTAAATCTCACAATTCACAATTCTGACTTTTTTCAGAATTGTGTGATATAAAGTCACAATTGCTTTTACCCCTCAGAATTAGACTTAACTCGCAATTGCAAGTTTATATCTCACAATTTGGAATTTGTGCTCTGCATTTAACCCATCCAAGTGCGCACACACACAGCAGTGAACACACACACCATGAACACAAACCCGGAGCACTGGGCAGCCATTGCTGCGGCGCCCGGGGAGCAGTTGGGGGTACGGTGCCTTGTTCAAGGGTCTCACCTCAGTCATGGTATTGAGGGTGGGGAGAGCGCTGGACATTCACTCCCCTCACCGACAAACCCTTGAGCAAGGCACCGTACCCCCAACTGCTCCCTGGGCGCCGCAGCAATGGCTGCCCACTGCTCCGGGTGTGTGTTCACGGTGTGTGTGTTCACTGCTGTGTGTGTGCACTTGGATGGGTTAAATGCAGAGCACAAATTCCGAGTATGGGTCACCATACTTGGCCACGTCACTTCACTTTCACTTTCAATTCAGAATTGTGAGATGTAAACTCGCAATTGCGAGATATAAAGTAAGAATTTCAAAATTTGAAAAGGAAAAAGTCAAAATTGCAAGAAAAAATTCAGAATTGTGAGATATAAAATCAAGAAAAATTCAGAATTATATATTATATATTATTATATACTGTAATTATATCTCGCAATTATAACTTTATTTCTCGCAATTGCGAGTTTATATCCCGCAATTATGACTTTATAACTCGCAATTGCAAGTTTATATCTGAGAAAACAGTCAGAATTGTGAGATGTAAACTCGCAAATGTGAGAAAAAATGTCAAAATTGTGAGATAAAAAGTCACAATTTTCTTTTAAATTGTTTTATTCTCTGGCAGAAACAAGCTTCCATAAAAATAGGGACAGCAGAAAAAATATATATATTTTTGAGCACTGGAAAATGTTCACACTGGCTGTGATTTTGCTGCTTTGTACAGTATTTCACATTCACTGAAGACAGAAAAATAACTTGACCCTGGAAACTTGTTGCATAACACATGGTGTAAAGGGAGGTTCACAATGACAGCATTTTGCAGCAAAACGTTTACATTTTAATGAGAATTGGTGATTTGTGGAGAGCCTTTTTTTTTTTTTACCTTGCAGTAGGGTTGAGAGAGGAGTGGGATCAGGACATGAACCAAAAACCAACAGCTCTTCTGTCCTGAGCATGTTTAATTTTATGCAAATGAGCAGTGACGCAAATTCAATCACCAATAAAACTACAGTATTGGGACGTGGATCACATTCTGCACTCCCATTGGAGGTTTCTGCATTGCGTTGCTGTTCATTTGCATAAAGTTGAGCTCTACTTTGTCTGCTGCTAATGTCACCGGAAATTACTCTCATTTAGAATGAATGACTCAGGTTTCTTTGTCACTGCAAATGGCTGTCAACTCTTCAAGGTGATGTAGGAATCTGAAGGGGGAGATGGGCTAATGTGGTGGGTACAGAAACAGTGGACTAAGGGATTTTGGATCTATCGGCCCTCTGCTGGCCCTTACCTGGCCCGCTCTGAGGACCTGCTGGAGGGCGGCTCTGGTCTGCCCAACCTGGAAGGGCAGCAGAACTGATGGTGACTGCGGCTTTTAGTAGGCTGGTGGGAACTGAAGGTGGAGGCTGAGGAGAGATGAGTGAGTGTGGAGCAGCTGGAGGATGAGTGTAGTCTGACACCTCTGAGAGAGACAGAGAAAGACACAAACAGGGATGGAAAGACAAGTGGAGAGCAAATAAAGGGACAGAGATGGACAGAGAAAGAAGCAGATAAGCAGACGATAGCAGAAACATACAAATAAGCAAAAGCAGTTTATAGAATACTGAGAAATGTTAGAGAGTTGTTCAGACACTTTAATGAGCAATGTTAATGTTAAGTAATGTGAGTTCAACTTAAAAATGAGTGTTAGCAGCAATTACAATTACACACTGAAAAAAAAAAAAAACTTGGACCAAAAATACTCTAATTTGTTACATTCAAATGAATTAGTTTTTCCTCAAATTATATTTGTTTTGGTTCAAATCTTCATTTTTAATTTAAGATTAATCAAACATATTTATTTTTCACTTGAAATAAAAATAAAAACATTTTATTAGTCAATGTTAAAATACAAAGTTCTGTCATGAAAATCTAAATGGTGCAAGTCCTTAAAGCATTAGTTCACTTCAGAATTATAATTTCCTGAGAATTTACTCACCCCCATGTCATCCAAGACGTTTATGTCTTTCTTCATTCAAAAAGAAATTATGATTTTTGAGGAAAACATTCCAGGATTTTTCTCCATACAGTTGACTTCAACGGCTACCAACGGGTTGAAGGTCCAAATTGCAGTTTCAGTGCAGCTTCAAAGTGTTCTACACGATCCCAGCCGAGGAATAAGTGTCTTATCTAGTGAAACGATCGATAATTTTCTAAAAAAACATTTAATAAAATTGATATACTTTTTAACTACAAATGCTCGTCTTGCACTGCTCTACGATGTGCCACGCATCATGTTACATAGGAGGAAGTACTGAGCAAATGTTTACAAAGCAAACGTGCAAAGACTAAGTCAAACGGCTTTTACAAAAAAAAGGGAAAACAACGATGTCAGACGATTTTGATGTTGGAGGAGAAAATGAGATGGAGTTTTTCACCCTACCGCAGTACTTTCACCTACATCACGTGTGACCTTTCCAACGTGATTACATAATGCGTGCCGCATCGCAGAGCTAGTGCAAGATGAGCATTTGTGGTTACAAAGTATATTATTATAATTTTTTTTTTTAGAAAATGACCAATTGTTTCGCTAGACAAGACTCTAATTCCTCGGCTGGGATCGTGTAGAGCCCTTTGAAGCTGCACTAAAACTTCAATTTGGACCTTCAACCCAGTGAACCCCACTGAAATCCATTATTGGGAGAATAATCCTGGAATGTTTTCCTCAAAAACCATAATTTCTTTTTGACTGAAGAAAGAAAGACATAAATATCTTGGATGATATTGGGGTGAATAAATTATCAGGACATTTTAATTCTGAAGTGATTTAATACTTCTCCTCAATTTGCTTGGAATCACATCATTTTCTATAGGGCGCAGCTGAATGGTTGTTGCCAATGAGCCAATGAGCTCAACTTTCAAATACTCCGTCAGTTGCAGTGCAATTTTAGACACCTTCCACCTCTCCCAGCTCCACCTGTAGATCTGCTACGGGTAATTCATGTATGCTATATTGTACATTTTGAACTTATACTGACATATAGTGTCATGAATGCAGCATTTTGTTCAAATCAATTGTTTTGGTTAAAGATGCCAATGCTATATTTACAGTCATCATTAGTTCGGCCAATGAAAGTGCCCGATATGTGTCTGATAACCAATAAGTGGCTGATACTAAAAATCCTAAAAAAAATAATAATAATAATAAAAAAACACTAAAGAAATAAAATAGTTTTAATAACAACAAGATAATTTAGGCATGAGAACATTTTAAAGAACATTATGAAAAATGTACAGTGTATTAATTTTAAGATCTGCTAAAAAAAGATTTAACAGTGTTATTAACAGGGTCGGCACCACGGGGGGGCCCCAGGGGGCCTGGCCCGGCCACCTAGGTTACTGTGCCCCCTCACCTCTAGTCAGCACACCACCCTGACTCGGAGCGCGATTTCAGCCGTTGAGACTCAGCAACAGGCACGGAGACGGTTCCACTGTGCCCTCTTATTCCTGACATATAATTATGTATATTTAAAATATATATATATATTTTTTGTAAATTAATTTAGTTTTACTAGAATCAAATCAGCTTTGCAACTTTGCATGAAAAACTCACGACAGGCGATTAACTAAATTACGTCACTAGCAGCTTGTATGTAATTGGTTGAAATATGACTGTATACGTCATGACGTTAAGTATTCTTTTTTTGAGTCAACTTCTACTCTTTATTCAATTCATAATAATCTGTATTCGTCTAAAACACCTAACGCGCTTGATCATTCAAGCAATCATGGATTTAAGGAAATGGTTTACCACCACCTCGACGACAACAGTGAAAACTGTCATGCAACGAATGGAAAGACCTCGTTCTGAGAAAGTTTAACTCCTCCACTCGTCGACTGCAGCTTTTCTAAAGGTAAGATGTGTTTTTTGCTTTTTTGTCTGATATTGATTATAGCCAGTGCTGGTTCGTTTATTATTTATGAGAATGCTGTAGGCAGCGTTCGTGCTCTGTATCGTTGCGTCTGGTAGCCTAAATGGTGACTTGATGGTTGTTGTTTCAATTAAAAGTGGTTGTATTGTGGAGGTATGCCCCCCCAGTGACACAACGAGGCCCCCTCGTTCCGTGTGTCCTGGCGCCGACCCTGGTTATTAATGATTAATATTTAACTTTAAGTATGGCAAAGGTAATCTAAATGTAAAAATAGAGGAAATTATTATGAATATATGGGCTGTCTGATACCAGTAATTTAATAAATCTGTAATATTAGCCAATAACTGATCTTACCAACATATTGTGCATCCCTAGTGTCTTTTCATTTTGTCATATTTCATTTTTAACATTTTTCAAAAGTATTCAAATTAAATTCACATTTTAATTAAGGACATTTTAATGAGTGCACTTTGAATGTGAATATAAGTCTCGATGTAAGAAAACCATTCAAATAATATGAATCATATTATGCAATAATGGTCATCCTGCTGTAATGTAAAAAGCAGCATTGTTTGGTGTGTGAATGAGAAGTAAAGAGAGAAAGAGAGATGGAGAAAGAGCACTCTTGAGCTCTATGAGGGAAACTAAAGACTCCCACCACCCAAGTGGCTTACATAAACCAATACAGTGACTGAAATCTTCATAAGTCTGCTCATTATGTGTGTGGTATTTTCCCCCTGGATTATTTTATTCATTCTTTTTCATACAAAAATGCACTCATGATATTTGCTATTCAGCTGACATTCAAAACCGCTCCACATGCAGTATAAGCGCTCCTGTCAGCTTCCACAGCAAACGGCCACTCACAAGTTCTGTTGAGGAAGATTTCCAGTCTCACACTGCAGCATCTCCAAGGAAGAATGAAGAAATCAGTGAAGTAGTCTTCACTGAATCACTACATGCACTTCTATAAACCAGCTGTGCTGCATGAGTCACTCCTTCTGTAGCACGTTAGCATTTAGTTTTTGGAATGGGATTTAGAAGCCACAGCAAACATACTGATCCAAACCCTTTCATTTTACCATGGCAACAACTCCTTGTTATACAAAACCTGTATATTTCCTTCAAGGGTGTTAAATATGCATGTAAATGATGTTACAATGTATTAGTTGAGCTCTTTACAACAATACAGTGTTCATGTAGTTCAAAAAGTAGAGCATGGTGCTAACAATGCCAAAAAGTCATGGGCTCGCTTCCCAGTGAAAGAGAGAACCGATAAAAATGTGTACACTTTGGATAAAAGCGTCTGCAAAATGCATAAATGGAAATGCTTATAAGAAAGAAAGTAAAATGTAGGTAAAAGTGTATTTTTTCTTACACAGCATTTTTCAGCATTGATAATAATAAGAATTAGGGCTGCACAATATCTAGTTTTAGCATCAATATTTCAATGTGCGGCTCCGCAACAGTATAGGGATCGTAGTTGATCCATACAGACCAGGCAGCACAGTTCGAAACGTACTTGATTCTTGGATTAATTGCAAAGTTTAACCATTATAGAGCGAAAGTTTATAATTTGCAAGTGTTTTAGGTCCTGTCAGTTTAAAGCTGCAGTAGGTAACTTTTGTAAAAATGTATTTTTTACATATTTTTTACCCCGCCAATTCCTCGAGTGGCACCTGCTCATAAAATAAAGATGGGTAAACGGAAAAAGACAGATGACGATGATAAAAAAGCCAAAAATAAAGAATTAGATAGAGCCCGAAATAAAACGAGGGTAAATATCAGAGCGGCTTTTCCGAGGTGGAGGGAGCTACGTGTCCTGAAAGGATTAAAAACCGATGCAGAGTTAGCCACATTTCTGCTTGACAAGTAAGTATCCCTGCTTGATTTGTTTCATTTTTTAAGAACTACACAACTAAGATCATTTCAAAACAGGCCTGACAAAGGCTCCGTTGTGATGGGGGAGGAGCTGTGGAGGGAGGGCTGTAGCGCAGCAGAGAGCAAGGAGGAGAGACCTGTGAGTTGTGCTTGTTCAAATTTTCAGGCTAAGTCAACGTTTTCTAAAAATTCCCTACTGCAGCTTTAAACATAAGCAATTTTATACCATTTGAGCACAAGAAAATGTGAAAGAGAACTCAATTCCTACAAAATCACCCTAATCATTCTAGAATGATTAATTCTTTCCAAATAGAGCTATTCAAGTCATCTGGTGAAATTGTTTTCATATAACAAAAAAAATAAAAATGCAAAAGTGTATGTCACTTTATTATAGTTAAAGCGAAGCAAAATAATGCTCCACGAAAAATGAAGTGAAGATGACATGGAAGAACAAAAATTTAACATTCATTACACAAGAGTAAATACAAGCAAGAGTTGGTTGTTAGTTGCCAGCAGCACACCAGCTTCAGAGAAACAATGATACTCAAAACTGTCCTGTTACTATAGCTGACATTACAAAAACAGCATATCTTGGTTCTGTGATACAGCAAAACCAATGTTACTCACGTATGGCCCAAAAACAACACAACCATGACATCCGCCTTTCCCCTTTAGATGGCTCCAGCACTGGAAAGCTTTTCTAATATTAACAGGGGTCCTAAAGCTCTTGTCTGATCATAACCTTATTTTTCCAATGATATATCTTTTTCACTTTTTATAATGTCTCTCAGTCATCTCTCTTTCTACAGCCTTTCTTCACTTCTCCCTTTTGCTCACTCTCTCTCCTCCCCCATCATGAGTGTATATGCTCTTGGCTGCTGATTGGCTACAAGTGTGTTGTGGTGCTTGGTCCTATCCACTTTTAAACAGTGTTTCTCAGAAATCACTTACTGCACCTTTATGCACCAAATCAGCATATTAGAATGATTTCTGAAGGATCATGTGAAACTGAAGACTGGAGCAATGGCTGCTGAAAATTCAGCTTTGCCATCACAGGATACAAAAAGCACGTTAGCATTAACATTAGCATTGCCATCATAAGTTACAAAAAGAAAACAGTTGTTTTAAATTGTAATAATATTTTCACAATATTACTGTTTGTACTGTATTTTTGATCAAATATATACAGCCTTGGTGGGCATAAGAGACATCTTTCAAAAACATAATTTTTTTCCTAACCCAAACCTTTCAATGGTAGTGTATGTACAGTATCTATGTAAGCGAACAAGGGTTTGTGTATGCAAATCCAAGAAAAAATATATAAAATGATTTGAGAGAAACAAACCAAAACAAAACTACGAGACCATGTGACTCGTATATTCATTAGCAGCAGAATTCAGCCACACATTGTCACAAAACTTCAATGCTTTTTCTTTAATTGGTCTCAAATTAATCTGTTCATTACAGCCTTGAAAAAATGTGGGGAAAATACTTTCATAATATTTGCCTGGTGAGAAACTATGCAAATACCACCATGAAATATGTCCATGAATTAATTGCTCCTAAAATGTTATATAACATATACTATAATGTTTAGATAGTTATGGTGATAATATGCTGAGGTGTAGGAACGAAAAGTGAATCATTAAAAACCTTAACAGCTTGGCTCATGAATATTAATTTTAATGTAACATTCGCCTAGTCCTTGTTGAGGCAGGTAAGTGGGCGCTAACAGAGTAAAATACCACTTGCATGTACGATCAGTCCATTACTGAAGCAAACAGCTAGCAGAGGCTTCAGATTGATTGTTTTACTTTTTTTTCTTTGCAAGATGACAAAAAGTAACTAAAAAGCACAGAAAACATTTGCTTCATAGTCAATGCAGTGTTGATAATGTACAGTATATATGCAAATCATGTGGATTGTCACTACAGATCATTATAGACATGGGATTAAACAGCATCTTACTCTCTAAATGTTTTGTGACAGAGACTGAATTAAAGGCAGCGAGAGAAACAGTCGGTCCCCGGAGCAAGAGCTCCCAGTGGGAAGATTACGCAACACCAACAGTAAGAGCTTTTCAACAGAGCCACATTTATTACCCCTACGCCGCAACCTGCACCTATCTGCTAAAGCACGAGTAATAGGCTCACCTGAGGGGTCTCTCTTTCCATTTCACACACACATTTATGCGCAAAGTCATTGCTTTTACAAAGCTAAAAGATAAGGCACGATTTCCATCTCATTCCTGTCACACTTAACTGTAATTAAAGAAAGACTCAATCCTCTTTGCTGCAGAGTTCTCTATTTATATTCTCCAGTTCCCTCACACCTCCGTTTATCTTTTCTGTTCCTCAATCCCTCTAGCGCTTCACCGCCTGCTTTTACTTTGGCATGCTGTAGGGTCAGGAAATTGGTCTCGTAGTGAGAGAGAGAAAAAGAGAGAGACTGTGTCTAAAAACCTAGCGAGATGCCTAGCTAGACAGTATTTACACATCTAAGTATTTGACTTTGAACTGATGTGAGCTACCTAGACAGTATTTTTCAGCATACTGTAGGAATGTTTGATTTGAATGTCACAACTCAAACCTTAGCGAGCTGCAACCCAAAAGATAACATTTGGGCATCATAAGCACATTGGAGCATTCAATTTTAATGATTGAATTTAAAATCTGTTCAGCTGAGTACATCATTTTTGGTATCATTTGAAAATTTGATGTGAACGTCCAAACTGAAAGAGTAGTGAGCTGCCTAATTAGACACCAGTTTTGGGCGCTATAGGAGCATATAATTTGAACTCATAATCTAGTTGTCACAGACACGCCAGGCTCCACCATCAGCCAATCACAACGCACCCAGTCACCAGAGTACTGATCACCGACACCTGCACCTCATCAGCACGCCAATCACTAGCACTATAAAGGACTCACACTCACACACAGTCAGCGTCCGGTCTCGTTTGCATCTAGACTTATCTGTATGCTTACCTCAAGGACTCCTAGTGATCTACTTACCTGTCTCCAGCGTCTCCTGTTCTCCTCGTGTGAATTCCCATCTGTGTGTGAGTGTTCTCCGTCTCCAATGTCAAGTTCCTCCAGCGTCATTCAAGATCTCCACTTCTACAACCACAAAAGGACAGTATCACTTATCTGCACTTCATTCATCATCATTGGTTTGAGTTATAGTCACCTGCACTGCTGTTTCACTCTGCTGGTATCAATAAGCATCCCTGTTTGTGAATTCCTGTCTCCGACCCTTCTGTGTTGTAACAGAAGACCGGCCCGTAACAGCCAGATACCAGCATGAGTCACCCGGATCCGTTCCAGGAGCTCGTGGACGCTTTGCGCCGAACACTCACTCCCCATCCATCTTCACTGGCACCAGCAGTGACTTCCGCAAACACTGTCCTCACTCCTTCACCTACCGTTCACGCCAGTCCCATGGCCAAACCAGCGGATCGGCGGAGGATTGCAGCGGTTTCCTCCTGCAATGTGCGCTGGTCCTGGAGATGCAACCGCACTTCTACCCCACTGACACTTCTAAAATAGCGTTTATCATTTCTCAACTCCAAGGCAAAGCTTTACAATGGGCAGACTCCCTCTGGTCACAGAAAGGTCCTGTTGTTCAATCCTATACCTCCTTCGTCACCCACTTCCGGGAAGTTTTCGGCAAACCAGTCACTGACTCTTCAATTGGTGAGAAACTCTACAATTTAAAACAAGGTTCAATGTCTGTCAATGAATATGCTTTGCAATTTAGAACGCTAGCTGCCTCCAGTGGATGGAACGAACAAGTGCTCATCACCACCTATCGGCAGGGTCTGGATCCCAGGCTGCGGTTACATCTCACTGCATATGAGGATTCCATCGGCCTTGAGCGCTTCATCCAGCTGTCCATCCGCTTTGGCTCTCGTATGCAGTCGTGTATCGAAGAACACCATAGCCAGCCACTGTTCAACACCCTCCTCCGTCGGTCCGAACCCATCAGCCCTCCAGAACCAGCCAGCGAACCCATGCAAGTTGAAAACTCAAGACTGCTGAACGTCAAAGATGGCTGACCCTGAATCTATGTCTTTATTGTGGTGCTCCTGGGCATGTCATCTGGTCTGCATGCCCAATTTGTCCTCCTCGTCCCATGGTGAGTGCCATCATTCCCTCCATTAAGAAGATGAAACCACTCACTACTGTTGTAAATCTTACTGCTGCTGATGTATCTATTCCAGTGGTGGCGCTCCTCGATTCAGGGTCAGCAGGAAACTTCATCTCTGGCGCCCTCTGTTGACAACTCAAGCTCAAGACCTCACCCTCTCCGACCATCTACCAGATCCACTCAATCACGGGCAAACCCCTGAGTCGAAGAAATGTCAGTTGCTGTGTTGGCCCCCTCCAACTAAGAATCAGAGTATTACATCTTGAGGAAATACACCTGCTGGTTCTGGAGGAATCCACCTCTGACGTGGTTCTAGGGCGCCCATGGTTGGAGCAGCATAAACCTACCATCTCGTGGAGTACTGGTGAGATCCTGAAGTGGGGCGATAATTGTTTCTCTGAGTTTCCAGTTCCTAAGTCTCCTCGTTCCAAAGATATCTCCATCTGCACCACCTCCATCAAAAGCCCGGTTGAGAAACGCTCCGTGGACATTCCATCTTGTTACGCCCCCTTCAGTGACGTCTTCTGCCCACAAAGAGCCTCCAAGCTGCCTCCACACCGGCCATGGGACTGTGCCATCGATCTGCTTCCGGGTGAGCCATTGCCCAGGGAAAGAATCTGCCCCCTGTCCATACCGGAGGGGAAGGCCATGGAGGAATACATCAAAGAGGCCCTAAACCAAGGTTACATCTGCCCGTCTACTTCCCCTGCTGCTTCGAGCTTCTTCTTTGTGGCAAAAAAGGACGGAGGCTTGCAGCCCGGTATTGATTACCGTGCACTCAATAAGATTACTGTCAAGTTCCGTTATCCCCTTCCTCTCGTCCCAGCAGCTCTCGAACATCTCCGTGGTGCCACTGTGTTCACCAAGCTGGACCTCCGCAGCGCGTATAACCTCATCCGGATACGCAAGGGGGACGAGTGGAAGACTGCCTTCGTCATGCCCACCGGCCACTATGAATATCTTTTAATGCGGTATGGCCTGGTCAACTCCCCCTCTGTATTCCAGGATTTCATCCATGAGGTGCTCCGGGAGTTTCTCCACATTTTGTCCTGGTCTACATCGATGACATCTTGATCTACTCCCGGGGCCTGGCCGAACATCGCCACCACGTTGCGGAGGTCCTCCAACGCCTGAGACAGTTCCATCTCTTCCTGAAGGGGGAAGGTGGAAGCCATCAAGTCCTGGCCCACTCCATTCACCATAAAAGAACTCCAATGCTTCCTTGGCTTCGCAAACTTCTACCGTCGCTTCATCAAGAATTACAGCTCCATTGTTCATCCACTCACCAACCTGCTCCGGAACCAGCCCAAGTCTCTGTCCTGGACTCCAGCTGCCACCAACACCTTCAAGGCCCTCAAGGAAGCCTTCACCACCGCTCCCCTCCTCGTCCACCCCAATCCAGACCTGCCCTTCGTAGTGGAGGTGGACGCCTCCACCACAGGAGTGGGAGCGGTTTTATCTCGGGAGCGGTTTTATCTCGGCAGCAGGGGACACCAAGTAGGCTCCATCCATGTGCCTTCTCCCGCAAGCTCAACCCGGCGGAGGTCAACTATGATATCGGAAACCGCGAGCTCCTGGCGGTCAAGTTGGCCCTGGAAGAATGGAGGCATTGGTTGGAGGGAGCTAAACATCCCTTCCTGGTCCTCACTGACCACAAGAACTTGGAATACCTGTGAGCTGCTAAAAGACTGAATCCCCGACAAGCACGCTGGGCTATGTTCTCCCGCTTTGATTTCTCCTTCTCCTATCGTCCTGGCTCCAAAAATGTCAAAGAGGATGCCTTATCTCGTCTCCATGCTCCTGAAGAAAAGAATGAAGAACCAGAAACTATTCTCCCCAAGTCGATCATTGTGAGCCCCATCTCCTGGTCAGAAGAAACTTTACCGTCCTCCAATGCCTCCACGAACACTCTGCCGGGTTACCCACTAGGCTTGCTTTACATCACCAGGACACAACACACTCCACTTATTCACTCTGCCCACACGTCACTTGGCACTGGCCACCCGGGGGTCAATGAAACCCTCTCGCTGCTGGAGCGCTTCTGGTGGCCAAACATGGCAGATGACGTCAGAAGGTACGTGCAGGGCTGCAGGGAGTGCACCATCTCCAAGAGCCCCCGCCATCTTCCAGCCGGCAAGCTCAATCCTCTGCCCGTTCCTGATCGACCCTGGTCACACCTAGGAGTGGACTTCATCACCAACTTACCAGCATTCGATGGCCATACCTGCATCCTTGTAATCGTAGACCGTTTCTCCAAGTCATGTCTCCTGATTCCCCTGAGGTCTACCTACCGCTATGGAAACTGCTGAACTCATGTTTAATCACGTATTCAGATACTATGGTATTCCCGAAGACATTGTCTCAGACAGAGGACCTCAGTTCATCTCCCGGGTATGGAAGGCTTTCCTATCCCTCCTAGGTGTGACCGTCAGTCTCTCTTCCGGCTACCATCCTCAGTCGAACAGGCAGATGGAAAGGAAGATCCAGGAGATCGGTCGCTTCCTCCGTACCTTCTGTCATGGCCACCAGGACTCTTGGAACCAGTACCTGGGTTGGGCCGAGTACGCACACAACTCTCTGCGTCAACCTTTTACTCGACTCACTCCATTCCAGTGCGTACTCGGTTACCAACCCCCACTGTTCCCCTGGACCGGGGAACCATTGAACGTTCCAGCAGTCGACTACTGGTTCCGAGAGAGCGAGAGGGTCTGGGACTCGGCTCACCGCCAGCTGCAGCGAGCCCTGCGCAGACGCAGGATGACAGCGGACCTTCGTCGCTCCAACGCTCCCTCCTACCAACCGGGACAGAAGGTCTGGCTGTCAACACGGGACATCAGACTGCGTCAGCCCTGCAAGAAGCTCAGTCCCAGGTTCATTGGCCCGTTCACCATCACCAAGCAGATCAACCCTGTCACGTATCCGCTCCTAACTTCCTCCACAATATCGGATTCACCCCACTTTCCATGTCTCACTTTTAAAGCCTCACCACCCTTCTGTTTCTGTCTTCACAGAGCCTGACGTGGCAGCCGCCGAACCCCCCCCCTTCCACTCATCCTGGACGACGGTGCAGCCTACGAGGTTCGTGAGATCTTGGACTCCCGGCGCGTGGTGGTCTACTAGAATATCTGGTGGACTGGGAAGGCTACGGTCCTGAGGAGCGCTCTTGGGTCCCCAGAAATGACATCCTCGATCCCAATCTTCAAACATTCCACGCCAGCCATCCCGACAGACCTGCCCCACGTGGAAGAGGACGACCACCACGACGCCGGGGTCCTCGGCCCTCAGGAGCGGGCCGTGGGAGGGAGGGTACTGTCACAGACACGCCAGGCTCCACCATCAGCCAATCGCAACGCACCCAGTCACCAGAGTACTGATCACCGACACCTGCACCTCATCAGCATGCCAATCACTAGCACTATAAAGGACTCACACTCACACACAGTCAGCGTCCGGTCTCGTTTGCATCTAGACTTACCTGTATGCTTACCTCAAGGACTCCTAGCAATCTACTTACCTGTCTCCTGTTCTCCTCGTGTGAATTCCCATCTGTGTGTGAGAGTTCTCCGTCTCCAACGTCAAGTTCCTCCAGCGTCATTCAAGATCTCCCTTTCTACAACCACAAAAGGACAGTATCACTTATCTGCACTTCATTCATCATTGCTTTGAGTTATATTCACCTGCACTGCTGTTTCACTCTGCTGGTATCAATAAACATCCCTGTTTGTGAATTCCTGTCTCCGACCCTTCTGTGTTGTAAAACTAGTAAGTTGCCCAGATGGCCTTTTAGGCATTATAAGCATGATTATACTTTTGATTCTAATGTATGAAACATTAGTGAGTTGCCTAGTTACACAATTTTATGGATATCATAGAAATGTTAAAATGTTCAAATTGATCATTCAAACTCAACCTGCCAACCTAGACAGCAATATTTTATGTACTATGAGTTTAAATGTTTGAATCCATCATTTGAACTTAAAACTGAGTGAACTTCATATCTAGATGGCATTTTATGCATCAAAAACATGTTTATACATTTGATTGTAACATCTGAAAATCAACCTAGTGAGTTTCCTACTTGACATTTTGGCAATGTAGACATTTAAATGTACAAATTCAAACTCAACCTAGTGAGCTGCCTAACTAAACAGGATTTTTAGGTACTATAGGAGTGTTTAATTGAAGCATTTAAACAAAAGTGGACTGCATACCTAAGATTTTAGGTATCATATGCACGATTATACATTGCTTCAAAATGTAAAAACTAGTGAGTTGCCTACTGTAAAACCGAACCGTGAAATTCATTAAATGAAATGAGTTTAACTCACACATAATAATGAAAGTTCATTGTATTTAAAAAGTTGTGAACTCAATTTTATTGTAGTAAGCTGAATTAATGATTCAGTTGTTGCATTAGATTTCTAATTTCCAGCATGCTTTGCATCAGACTGTATAAATGTTGAAATTAAGTTATTTTGTGTTTTTGCACAAGATTAATATAGGGAGACATAAGTTAGTGTTTAATGTTGTGTTATGTTGGGATTTACAGGGGGTTCTGTTATGTTAGTTTTGTAGGGTTACCATTGTGGTGAAGAGAGCATGTGGTCAGGTTGAGGATGGGCTGCAAAAATTAAGACCACATATACTGTATTTTGTTTGATTATATACATGCAAGTATATAATGCCAGTCTCTTTGATATGATAGCATGTGTTATTTGCTATCTAACATTTAACCAAGATCTGAATGTGATGTTTATGTAAATGAACTATGTAGTTAACATTGTGAGGCTGAGAACTGTGGGAGTGAAGGGATGCCGGTGACATGATTGTTAATGAGAGACACCTGTGCACCACACTGGCCTCACTCGGCTGCCATGGCCAAAGAACATACACTAACAAGAAGCATCAGTCAATAGAACGTTCCATTGCAACACCGGCACCCAGCAGCGGCCCTGCGTTTCCGCCATTTTGGGGTGAAAGTGAGTCGGCAGTCCACTAGTTTCTATGGCAATATCAGCTGTTTTGTTAAAAAAAAAAATTACATTAAAGCTGAAATCCAACCTGAATGATGACAATACAGAACAAAATACTATCACTAATGATCATCAGATCCTTTTTACAGTTTATTTTACACACTTTGTGTTTAAGTCTTCCACTTTTTTCACAAAACCTTTGCTCTCTAGAAACCCAGTCAGTTTGGGTTAAAATTCTTTAAAAGGCTTATAAACACTTACTTACTACGAACATATGAAATTTAATTAAGGACATGCATCAGAAAAATTGGGAATGTTGGACAATAAATATATGAATATAACAGCTTGATTTTGCAGTGTTGTCTAATGTCCAATGAAGCAAAAGTGTCCAAAAGTGTGAATTATGCAATAACGGACACAGCAATGCATAACATGATCCATGAAATCTCTAAATTATCCAATCTAACAGAGTGTGTTAAAGAAGTAAAACATTGGATGACTAGTAATTTTCTTCTATTAAATTCAGATAAGACTGAAGTATTACTTATTGGACCAAAAACTTTTACACAGAATCTCTCAGACTAAAATTTGCATTTAGAAGGATGTACTGTTACTCCATCCTCGACTGTAAAAGTTCTGGGTGTTATATTAGAAAGCAATTTTGCTTTGTTACAAAAAACAGCCTTCTTCCACCTTAGAAACATTGCTAAGCTACGGAATATGTTATCTATTTCTGATGCAGAAAAGTTCATGCTTTTATGACATCTAGACTAGATTACTGTAATGCATTATTAGCTGGTTGTCCTGCTTCATCAATAAACAAGCTACAATTAGTACAAAATGCAGCTGCTAGAATTCTTACCAGGTCAAGAAAATATGATCATATAACACCAATTTTATCATCTCTACACTGGTTACCTATTAAGTTCCGTATCGATTATAAAGTATTAAAGGTTTGCTCCTGTCTGCCTCTGCCTCGCTGCTGGTGTTTTGCGTCTCCGTATAGCTTTGTTTTCTCTTACTTTTATTGAATCTCTTACTTTTATTCATTGTTGCTTATATTATTATTATTGCCTACCACATTAATCTGACGTCGGTAGCTTGTAATCTTTGAATCTAAATCGCTGTTACAACGCGTTTGCATCTCGCTAGCTTGTTAACTTGTCATCAGTCTCGCGCGCTCCTTTTTCAACGCGTTCATCAAACAGCTGTGGTAACTCGGATCAGTCTACAAACACGGTGAGTCATGTCATCCTTTCCCAGTGTTATTTCGTGTACAGTTTGTCACAAGTTTAGCATAGCTCTCTCTGTCAGCGACGAGGGATTTACATGTCATAAATGTAGGGAAATAGTCAGGCTGACGGAGAGAATCTCAGAATTAGAGACACGCATCCAAACTTTAATCGAGGATAGTAAGAATGCAGGGGCTTCAGATACTGTTTTGGATGCGACTAGCTTAGTGAACTCTGTACATTGTTCGGTTCCGGCTGTAGAGCCCGCGCAGCAGGGCACTTGGGTAACGGTGAGGCGGCCTAGCCGCGGAAAACACCACTCTTCCGTTCCAGTAAGAACATCAAACAGGTTCTCCCCACTCAGTGACGCACCCACTGAGAATCCTGTTGAAAGTGCCCTAGTTATTGGCGATTCTATTACACGGAACATGAAAATAGAGACACCAGCCACCATAGTCACATGTTTGCCGGGAGCCAGAGCACCTGACATCAAAGCAAATTTAAAAGTGCTGGCTAATGCTAATCGAAAATACTCTAAAATTATTATTCACGTCGGCACAAATGATGTTCGACTTCGCCAGTCGGAGATCACTAAAATTAATATTAAAGAGGTGTGTGAACTCGCAAGTACAATGTCAGGAGAAGTAATTTGCTCTGGTCCCCTTCCTGTTCGTAGGAGTGATGAGATAGTTAGCAGATTATCATCACTCAATGGCTGGTTGTCTAAGTGGTGTCCGCAGATTAATATAGGTTTCATAGACAATTGGAAA
>RJVU01051590.1:299121-340604 GCA_003731715.1 Anabarilius grahami | reverse complement strand
ATGTCACCTGATGGAGTTTGGGTTCCTTGCCGCTGTCGCCTTTGGCTTGCTTAGTTGGGGACACTTGACATTTGACTTGACATTTGATATTCAACAGTATTCTTGACATTTAATCAACAGTGCTTCTGATCTGCCTGCATTGACACTATTCTTTAAGAGCTGCTGTGCAGCCAAAATTATGTACCAGTTATCAATGTAAAGCTGCTTTGACACAATCTGCATTGTAAAAGGCGCTATATAAATAAAGGTGACTTGACTTGACTTGACTATTGCTAATGACCTATAAGGTTCTAAATGGTTTAGCTCCTGTGTACTTAACTGATCTTCTATCGCCCTACAATCCTTCACGCTCCTTAAGATCACAAAACTCTGGACTTCCGGTTGTACCTAGGATAGCTAAGTCCACTAAAGAAGGGAGAGCATTTTCACATTTGGCTCCTAAACTCTGGAATAACCTTCCTGATAATGTTCGTGGCTCAGACTTGCTCACCCAGTTTAAATCTAGATTAAAGACGCATCTCTTTAGCCAAGCATTCACATAATGCATCTCATATCAGATCAATTGCACATGACTATCTTTGCTTAATGTTATGAACAGCAGCTATGCTAATTATTCTCCATTTGTTTTTCTGTTTTACATCGGGACGCCCAAATTTCTACATATCCTAATTATTGTTAATATGTAATTGATTTTTCCAGGAGCTCATTGCTTCTACCTTCAAGTAAATTGCTAACAGTGTTTGTAAATTAATTGCCTAAATTATTAGCTAACTGCATTCTTTAAATTGTAATGTTGACTTGCATTCTCTGTAAAGCTGCTTTGAAATGATATGTATTGTGAAAAGCGCTATACAAATAAATGTGAATTGAATTGATCCATTAAAATGTACAATATAGCCTATTTCAATTCAGACCTAGATATTATTACTATTACTCCACTAGGTCTAAAATATATTGTTTGCTGCAAACATGATGATCTTAAATGTATTAATTATTAATTTACTATTAATAAATGTGTAAAGTTGCAAAAATTGAAATACTCAATAAAGTAGGCTAACTAAGTTACCTCAGATGGATGAATGGTTAGATTCCACAACTGGTCAAATAAAACATATATAACACAATACAACATTTACTCTAGGAGCCATACAATTTACTGGTGACTTAATTTAAAAAAATGTTCTATTGCGCTTCTGATTTGGCAGTGAAATTCGCGGATTTTGGGTGCGTAAGATGTGAAGGATTCTATGGTCCAGTTAGTATTTTCAGCCCATAATGGCGGCCGCGCTACTGGAGCGCCATCTTGTGGCTGTTACCCAAAAAGTATCAGAGTGTCGACTCTTGGGTTCTAAGCTCTTTGCCATGGCTCTCAGCCCCACCCCACGAAGTAAAAAAAAAGAGTTAGCTTACTTAAATGTTTTGAGGCAATACATTTCCTCAAATGTTTTGAGTTTTCTGATTCTGAACTTACTGAGTTTTACAGTGTACTTAGACAACATTTTTGCAGGTTTGAATATTCGATTTGTATATTCAAACTAAAACTCAAAACCCAGTGAGCTGCCTTGCTAGAAAGCAGTTTTAGGCATCACTGACACATCTTAGATTTGTCTATTTGATCTCAAAACTGTTGAGCTGCTTACCAAAAGATAAGATTTGGGCATCATAAGCACATTCAAGCATTCGATTTTAATGTCTGAACTCGAAATCTGGTGAGCTGCCAACATATACATTACTGATTCAAATATTCGAAACTCAAAACCTAGTGATATGCCTACTTAACATTTTTGGAACATTAAAACTCAAAACTAGCACAGCATTTTTGGACATCTGATCTCAAAACCTAGTGAGCTGCTAATAAAAACAGCATTTTAGTGTATTTCAAGCATGTTTTAACGTTATATTTAAGCATTCAAACTCAAAATCTACTGAGCTGCCTTCCCACAGCAATTTTTGGGCATTTCATGACTGAAAAAGAGAACTACCAACCAAGACAGCATTTTATTTGGCCATTGTAGACATGTTAAAATGTCAAAATTGAATATTGGGACTCAAAATCCAGAGACCAGCCAACCTAAACACAATTTTTTTTTAAATTAAATGAACTGAACTAAACCAAAAATGCTGTCTAGGCAGTCGGCACACTAGGTTTTGAGACGCTGCCAGAAAGTGAGTGAAGAGAGAGGGAGACATCCAGGGATGAGCAGCAGGATAACTGGAGAAACACCTACACAGCGAATGGTCGATCCAGCGTTTGAGGAGGCCACGGGATGGAAGTTTGGAAGCTCACAGGAAGACACAGAGGTGGCTGAAGGACAGAACTAGGACTTCACACAGAGTAGGAGAGGAGAGTGGGAGGAGAAAGACAGAAAATACAATAAAAAAAGCGTGCAAAAGGCTTACTATGGGGGTGGCTGAGGGCAGGAAAAGAGAGGGAAGAGGATATATTTCTCCTGATTCGTAAAACGTAGATGTTTAAAGATCAGTGTCAACGTGTGGGAGCATCTGTGCTTATTAGAGAGTGAAATGAGAGCGAGAGAAGGAGAACAAAAAATAACAGCAGAGAAAAACAACAGAGGCACAAAAGAATGAAGAACGAGAGGAAGAGTGTTATTGCGCTTCAGTCAGTCAGCATACAGTCCTCTCATCTCATATAGACAACAATAACATATACAAACAGCACATCTGAGGTTTATTGCTAATGATATTTTTTTTATTTGTTCCACATACTCTATACATAAAAAAAATAGTGTCCTTGTAAATAAAATATTGTTAGAGCCAGTTCAGTACAATCCATATGCAAGTTGTGCATTAATGTTTCAAGATAATATAGCACACTCTTATTGAGCCGCTGAAATACTCCCACATAAATGACCCCTCCAATCAGTTTGGTAAAGTTTATGTAATGTGTTTTTACAGTAAAAGCTCTTCTGGGTTCTGTAATAAAGGCAGCATTTCAACAAATGTATCAAGGGGATGACATCCTTGTTTTCCAACAGCGGCTAGCCCGCTCCGGCTGACTCAATCCTTCTTTCAAACAGAGAAATACATTCCTGAAATGTCCTTGATGTTATCAGCTAAGCTGTGCTGTTACAACGTTCCAGATTTTATGTTGAACTCGCATCTATCACAGGTAACAAAAATGCACTGGCAAGACAGATAACAAACTTCTTCACATAACAACAGTCTTTTTATCCTAACAAAGCTGCCAGTTTGACAAAATGTTGTGCTGATCTTTATCAGAATTCATTTATACTGGCACACTGACAGAGGAACAAACAAGAACTCTAGTTAGACAAAGGAAAAGCCACTGAAACAAGTTTTTTATTCTCTCTCTCTCTCTCTCTCTCTCTCTCTCTCTAGAGAGAGAGTATAATCTCAGTGAACATCCCTTGTTTTAGGTTTTGCAATATTAAAGCTTTAATCTCCTAAACTTTATTCTCATTCTCATAACATGTTAAGCGTTGTCTTACTTTTTGGGGGTGGTACACAGTCACAACATCTTATCAAAGTCAATTTAGACAACTGCAAGTTCACCACTAAATAATTTTGTTTCTGAGACGCTATAGATTTTGCAGTGGCAAATTAAACAATTGATTCCAAAAATTAAGTACTTGTAAATATATTATATTATATTTATATTACAATTATATTATTTAATTAAATTATATTACATGTTAAAATACTCACACTAGAGTACTTTGTGTTTTATATCAATATGATACAAGATTATCCTATTTAAATTAATGTGATGAAGAATGAGTTAGGTCAAAAGTAATATAAAAGTAATCAAAAAGTAATCAGATTATATTACCTTAAAGTCCCTCTGTAGTCAATAATTGTATCCCTTAAAACTCACCTTTGATCACCAAAATGACATATTTAAAAAAAATTTCCTGTGAAAAAATTCTTCATGCCTTAAAATAGCTTGAATGTAACTCTACACCCTTGCCTCATTTGTTATACGTGGATCTATGAATATGCTAATTAGCCCCGCTTCCACTCACTCACACGAGCTCAGAGTTCCACTTGGTCAACTTAAGCCGAGGACACACTTACATTTACATTTACATTTATGCATTTGGCAGACGCTTTTATCCAAAGCGACTTACATAGCATTATACTATACATTTGTATCCGAGTATGTGCAATCCCTGGGATCGAACCCATGACCTTGGCATTGCTAGTGCCACGCTCTAACCACTGAGCTACAGGAAAGCTTACGCGTCCAGTCAGAGCCAGTTGCGTTCAGTTAGCGATTACAGCTGGTGTTCAAATTCCGTGTGTAAGTATTTAAATCTGCTTCAGTCGCAGGAAACAATAGTGTGTGTTGAGCACAGTCTTAGAATGTTTTAACTAGTCGTTAAATGTGTGCTCGGCTTTACTGAGGTTAACGCAGCTCAATGGTATCGCTCTTTGTATACCAACAGAAAAACATACTGGGATAACCTGGGTTCTTGTGAGACTCCCTTGTGCAGTCAGTTAATGATATGTTAAAGACCGCCAGCATGTTGACGTGATTGATTGCAAGGTAGTTTGTGACATCAGAAACACCAGCGATTTCAAACCACATTTTTGAAACTGTCTTTAGATCACTGCAGATTTAAAGAGAAAAAAATACTCAGCAACAGTGTTGACTTGAATTTGCACGTGGTTTGTCTTAAAGCATATTTAAAACACCGCATGTAAGCAATAAGGTACGAGAGGCTGTGCTGTATCGTGAATAAGTCACGGCTGAAGGGCGTTGATAGGCACGATGCTAAGCTTCAGCCGTGACTTATTCACGATACAGCACTAGCCTTGAGTACATTATTGGTTTTATAAAATGGTTACCACACAATATAAATATTAAAGCCAAAAATATGTATCAATGCAACTTTCATGAAGTAAACTTTCACTAAAGCCTTCCTTCCACTGAAAAAAACAGTCCCTGACTGTGAAAAGCAACAGAAGTTACATTATTACGCCATTAGATGGCGGCAAAGACTTTTACATTGAAAAGACTGAATTGTTTAAAAAAAAACGGAACAAGACGCAACTGACCAATGCTTTGACTAGTGCTGTCAGTCTCGGGAAAACCCATTAACTGTTAAAAGGACAAGATATTGCAGCGGCGATTTAGATTTTTTATTATAAACATAGGACTGACCTGAAGGAAAATGCTAAATCTGAATGCAGGAAATAAACTCGCTCACTCAAACTCTTTCTCACAATACGCTTCTACATAATACAGTAAGCTTCAAAGAACAATATCAATTGAGAACATACAGTTTACGTTGCTAAGGGTGTTGTGTAGTGATACATAGAACCATTGGGTGAAGCGGTCATAGCCGTGTTTTATTGTGAATAAAACACAGCTATTGACAGCTATTAAAAACTTGATTTTCACCACATTGGCACTTTAAATGTCTAAAGGCCGGAACACACCAAGCCGACACCGACGAACTAGTGGTGACGAAAGCAGACTTTGGGGTTGGTTCACGTCAGCAGCGTCTGGGTCCAAAGTTGCCCTGACACACCAAACCGACGCTCGACGGCCAAATAGCACATCATTCTGCTCCTGCGCAAGATAAAATGCCTTTCCGTACCAGCAGCTGGCAGTAGCTGAACGGCCAATCAGAATGATCAGATGGCCCGACGGACCGACGAGCTCCGACGCCGGTTCAACATTTCGAATTGGCCGAAAAAAAGCAGACGAGGGACCAACTTCAGCCGACAGTGCGGAACACACTGAGAAAACTTAGTCAGCTGATGAATAAAAACTGCCCGACGGCCAACCGTCAGCTTGGTGTGTTCCGGCCTTAATGTAATGGATTACATTACTAACTACAATTTTGTAATGTAATTTGGAATCAGTAACTGACTACAATTTGTGAGTAATCTACCCAGTACTGCAAGCGATCCCCATAATCACAATATCTGATTAGGAAAATTAGGCCAAGAAAGTATCAGTTTATTTTGCCCCTTAGATATTTTACTGTTGTCTGGTTAACAAGGCCTGCACGATTTGCTGCAAAATTGGACGAATCAGCTGACATTAGCTGTGAATCAGATTTTGGTGCATATGTTCTCCACAAAGTCTTTAATATCAACAAGCATATTCTGGGGATGTAATAAAATATGATACTAAAAGAATGACAATTAATACAACACATTTAGCACATGGTTAAACTCAGCTGAGGGTGGTGAGTAAAGGTGACATTTTTTTTTTACAGTAAAATCTTTTCAATAAAAGTAGCAAACGTAATGAATTCACCTCCTTTGTTAAGCTGTCAAGAAATTCAAAAATAGAAGAAAAATATTTAATGAAAAAAAAAACTAATAGAAGAAAAATCAATGACAAACTTGTAGTTTTAGTAAAACTGCTCAAACGAATTGTAGCATCATGTGTGTAGCGATCTTTATATTACAGCCATATTTAGAGATAATTATTATATTCTATGGCTCTGAATGTGAGGCTTCTGGCTGTGGCAGAAATGGTACAGCACTGCACTGGCATTGCTTTGTCCCCCGGTTACCAGGACACACTCCTGCTGCCTGGCAACCCAGCGGCTGTGTGTGTGTGGGTGTAGTATGAGGAGTGCCAAGAGATGAATTCCAGTGTTCAGAGACCGAAATGAAGGATTATTACATTCTGACCGCCAGCACCTGCAACCCTTTTTCGTTTTACAGTGTTTTTAGGAGTTCCACTTAAGCTCTGAAGTAATAACTAGTGGCACTAAGTTACTGGTTCAACACTGGGTGAATCTGCTTGGTTGCGCACATATAATGAGCTGTAAACACAACTCAGTAAACAAACATTACACAATATGAAAATTACTCAAATAACCAAACAAACAAGCACACAAAGTCTCCTCAGGGCAACATGCACAAACTTTTAAAACTTAAATACAAGAAATTCTCATTCCTGAGGTAGTCTGAAATAGAAAAAGCTGAATGTTGCTATCCTACCATGTCTGTTTATCTGCAGTGAATATAAAAATATTATACAGAATACATTATACGAATACAAGAAAAAAAGAAGTCTGTCAAATCATAATTTTAAAAAGACATCAATGTTATCATTGAGTATATTCTGAAAATGGTTTGAAATGTGATGGGGGTTCAGTATTTTTTTTAAAAAGGTTGACAACCACTAGTGTAGAGGCTAAAGTTCATGCCTGGTAATTGGAAGGCTGCTGTTTTGTTCCTTGTAAGAGGAGCCATGAGCTTTCACCATCATCCCCTTAACCCCAGGTTGCTCTAGTTGGCTGTAGGTTCCTTTGAATAAAAACGTCTGCTTAATCACTACTTCAAAATCTTTGGTTGATGGTGATGTCAGGCTGCATTATCTAAGTCTAAGTAGCACCTGACGACTTCTAGGTAACTTTGATATTAGCTACACTATCAGATAAAAAGGAAAGTAGATGTGGAATACAAATATAACATGACTCATTAATGGAATATTTCACCTGCAAAACGACCTTCATGTCATTCCAAACCAAACCTGTATATCTCTTTCTTTCTGAAGATTTTCCATGAAATTACAGTTAAAGGGTACAATTTGGTGCTTTCATGGACACAAAACACCATTACATTTCATAAAAGTAATAATCCATATGGCTTTGGTGTGCTATATTCCAAGTCTTCTGAAGCCATATAATACTATTTCTGTCAGGACCACTATCATCAAATATGATTGATAATTGCATAGAGTTTGTATTAGCGGTATGGTTCTGTTCTGGGCAAGAACTCCCTGCACATCCATGCAGAATAGCATGGATAAGAGCAGGGAGAGCAACGATAATCCCCCTTAGGGTAAACAGAACCAACATAAATGTATTGCAGATATCATTAATGTCAATATTGTAATGTACAACATAATTCGAGAATTTAGTCCAATTCAAAGTGGAATCAGATGCCAAATCCTGACTGGATGAGGAGGAGGAGCTGGAGATGGAGGAGGGTAATTAGCTCCTTAGAAACGCAATAGCTGCTGATAATGCTGAAGGAGCTTATATATGGATACTGTGATAGGCGCCATATTCCTATAGGTAGACGTGAGTCACCTGAGAGTCAGTTGATGCAAGCTTGACTGACGTGACCTGCCAGAACTAATGCTACTCATTGTGATCAACAGACTAAAATTTTAGTCATTATTCGCTGATAATGACTAATGGAAACTCCACCTTGAGATGAGTTGAGTTGAACTCAAGATCTGATTCAGTCAGATTCCGGAAGGAATGATTCAGATTGAGTTTTGAGTCATATTAACCAATATAACTTTTCTGATTCATTCAGAAGAACGATTTGTTTACAAATCAGGCATTGTATGGAATACTTTGAAAGTTCTTTTAAATAGTTTTGCACTTTTGTGTCCATTGTAATTGAACGGAAAACAGTGATCAACTCATTCCTTCAGAATTTAAAATTTTGTTCCAGAGAAGAAAGAAAGTCATGCAGTTTTGAAACAACTTGATGGTGAATAAACAGAGCTGGGTAGATTACTTATGAATTGTAATCAGTTACTGATTACAAATTACATGACAAAATTTGTAATCAGTAATATCTCTGTAATCTCTTAGATTACACATTTTTGGTAACGTAATCTGACTACTTTTGGATTACATTTAGATTACTTTTGTGCTAACACTAATTTGATGTCACATATACTATAGGATAATCTTGTACTATTTTGACAGATACAAAGAAAAAATATATTTACATTTAGCAGACGTTTTTATCCAAAGCGACTTACATTGCATTATACTATACATTTGTATCGGAGTATGTGCAATCCCTGGGATCGAACCCATGACCTTGGCATTGCTAGTGCCACGCTCTAACCACTGAGCTACAGGAAAGCTTATATATTCCAAAAAATATTCTATTCACCAACAAGAGCCTCAACAGATTCTTTTTAAAGTGCAATGATGGACAGTTAATACTTCAAAATACAAACACTAATGTACCTGTTAGTGTTTGCTGATAGTAACACTGAATAAAACAAAATCACATCTTATGATTTTACTTAAAATTAAGTAAATTTAGAAAACAGCAACATTACAAAAATGAATATTCTTGTTGTTGCTGATTTCTGTGCACGATTCCACACCCCTGCCCGTCACCGCCGGAAAAACTCGAAGAATCACGAACGTATATAAGCGGCAGGTTTATTATGAAAAAAATATAAATGTAAAAAAAATGAAAAAATGGGAGAATCATTGAATTGTGAACAACTTACTGCCAGTGTGAATATTATATGTAATCATGTAATCCATAAAAAATTGATTATGAGTATTTTAAAAAGTAGTTTACTCTAAATACAAGTACTTGATTTTTGCAATATGATTATGTAATCCAGATTACATGTAATCCGTTACTACCCAGCTCTGTGAATAAAAATACTAACAAAATGAACATACAAAACTTTCCAGGATCTAGGAATGAAAATACCATACTTTCACAAACAATCTAAGGTTTAACTAATTCACAGGAAGGAATAAATTAGCCAGCAACATCAAATGTCCTGTTTGACGCAAATAGCAATGGGTAATCATGCCTCATCCAAAGCAAAAGCTGTGTCACTTATTAAAAAAAACAACAACAACAACAAATCCCACATATTTTCCCCAACAAGTCTTTTCCCCAATTCTACTGTTCTACATATTAGTCTCTCTATCTCTCTCTCTTCTTCCTCCCACCCATGTTTCTTTCACTGTTGTGTTTCGCCCACTGAGTTGCTCTGAGCTCATACGGTTCCCTCGGCAACAGATCTCCTCCACTCAAGAGCCATGTTTATTAAGGAGACCCGAGAGAGTGCTAGTTATGGCTTATCACACATTACATATTCAATACCTCCTGAGGCTGGAGCACGTCATCAATCCAAACACACAGAGAATCCACTCACTGTCGCTTATGAGCTATCATTACCCCGATGTAAAAGACGGACGAGTTTTCATATGAGACCGATGAATCAACATCAAGAAATCAAATAAGAGTGCTGCATTTAATATTCAATAGCTTTGAAAGAGGGGTTTCCTCAAATCACAGCTGAACTGCTATAAGGCAGCGTTTTGTGTGTATTTAAATATTATTTAAATGAAGAGGTAATGCAACATTTTTCCCGAAGTGCTTCTCCAACCCCTACTGGACACATGTGTAATTAAATCTAACATGTAATCCCCTCCAATTAGACCAGCTGTAAGACTGCAGTTACTACAACATGAGAGATCATTCTCTGTTACCTTCAGCATGACTGTCAATAATGAAATGAGCCCACATACTGTAATTAGCAGGTTCCAGATACTATAATTGACGTAGCGAGAGGTTGTCTGTACACTAAATTTACACTTTTTCTAGAGTGATAGTAAATAGTAAGAAAATATGGCCAATTGAATTACATCCAACATACATGATAGGGTTTAGTGGCTCAGAGCTGGTAACTGAAAGGTTGCTGGTTTGAAGATAATAATTAGTGAGCCATAATCACTCCATTGCTCTTGAGTAAAGAATTTAACCCCAGATCGCCCAGGGGAGGACAAGATTAGTTAAAGTCACGATTAAAGGAAAATGGCGACAGATCTTTTCTTCAGTATTATCGGAAATGAAAAAAATGTAGAGCTGGAACTTGGATCTTTCCATCGGTTAGTCTCAGCCTCAGATGTCACACCCACGGACCGTTGGCCCAGTTTCTGATGCATATGGCACACAAAATGGGAAACACTTCAGGAGTTTTGAAGTAATTATCTGATCGGGAGACGTGTGTGTCGCGTTCTTTAACAGTCCACCTCAATAGCAAAGCCAAACCCCTGTATGGAAGAAGAAATGCGTCATGTTTACAGCTGTAACAAAAGCTGATATGGAGTCCAGACCTTCTACCGTTGCTGATTGGATTTTGGGATGTGGGTGTTACAATCAAAAACGAATGTGAGCTTCCAGTCATTTGTGTGAAAGGAATGGGATTTAAAGGGTTAGTTCACCCAAAAATGAAAATTTTGTCATTTATCACTCACCTTCATGTCGTTCCACAACTGCAAGACCTTTGTTCATCTTCAGAACACAAATTAAGATATTTTTGATGAAATCCGATGGCTCAGTGAGGCCTGCATTGACAGCAAGTTAATGTACACTTTCAAGCACCCAGAAAGGTACTAAATATATATTTAAACAGTTCATGTGACTACAGCGGTTCAACCTTAATGTTATGAAGCGAAGAGAATACTTTTTGTGAGCCAAAAAAAAAAAAAACGACTTTATTCAACAATATCTAGTGATAGCGATTTCAAAACACTGCTTCATGAAGCTTCGAAGCTTTACAAATCTTTTGTTTTCAAATCAGTGGATCAGATTGTGTATCAAACTGCCAAAGTCGCATGAACTATTGAAATCTCAAAACACTTATGACGTAACGAAGCCGCATTTACTGAAAACACGTGACTTTGGCACTCCGAACGAACCATTGATTCGAAACAAAAGATTCGTAAAGCTTCGAAGCTTCATGAAGCAGTGTTTTGAAACTAGATATTGTTGAATAAAGTCGTTATTTAGTTTTTTTGGCGCACAAAAGTATTCTCATCACTTCATAACATTGAGGTTGAACCACTGTAGTCACATGAACTGTTTGAAATATGTTTTAGTACCTTTCTGGGCATCTGAAAAGGAAATTAACTTGCTGTTAATGCAGGCCTCACTGAGTCATCGGATTTTATCAAAAATATCTTAATTTGTGTTCTGAAGATGAACGAAGGCCTTACGAGTGTGGAACAACATGAGGATAAATAATAAATAACAGAATTTTCATTTTTGGGTGAACTAACCCTGTAAAAAGTGGACTAAGGCCCTGTTTACACTAGTGGGTTTTCGTTTTAAAATGGCATTTTAAAATGAAATCGATCCTCGTCTATACAGGTGGTTGCACTGCGTTTCAGAAACGATCGCCGTCTACGTTACTCGACCGAAAACGCATATCACCAAACCGTTCATGCACACTGGGCATGCTTTTACAAGTGTAAACAGTTGCGTCTTGTGCATGTAGGCAGCTGCAGTATTATATAATGCAGAGTTTAATTGCACAATGGCTGCTAAAAAGAACCACAAAGTCAGCAAAGCATGCAGTTCCGTCTTCATGTTATTGTTAACACGATCGTCGAAGCTGGTATGTTACAGAGCCGTTGAGAGAGACGGCTCTAGGCTGCATTTCCCAAAAGCATTGTAAGTTGATGGTATAGTCACCAACGGTCTCTCCGATTAATTTAGGCTTACAATGCTTTTGGGAAATGCAGCCTTGGTCTATTATTGTCGTGCTCTGGTAGGGTAATGTGGGCAGCCATGCTGTCGTTTTTAAGTCTCAGTTTTGGTCTGTTTACACTGAAACTCAACCCCGGCATTTTCAAACTAAAATGTGGTCTGAAGCATTTTCTAATGTATCCCTTTTCGAAGGTCAGAAACGCCGGAGTAGTGTAAACGACAGGCATAACCATAGCAAAAGTTAAGCGTTTTAAAACGAAAACGCACTAGTGTAATGGGGCCTAAATGATTGGAGAAGTCTGGTATACGCCACCAGAGAGAAGTCTGTAATTTCCCCAGAAGATCAAGTTATGACATTTACCCCTGGTTTCACAGACAAGACTTAAGCTAGTCCTAGACTAAAATGCATGTTTGAGCTGTTTTAACTGAAAGTAACTCACACTGACGTATCTTAAAATATATCAGTGCCATTGTTTTGTCTCAAGATGCACACTAGTAATGTCTTTTTCTAATGAACGTTTATAAAAGCTTCTTAAATGACTTAACTGAACTAAGACCTATTCCTAGCTTAGCCTAAGCCCTGTCTGTGAAACCGGGCCTTAAACATATTTAAACATTAAAGGTGCAATATGTAATATTTTCTGTCCGCTAGAGATCGCTAGAGGCCTATTCAAAACAAAGGCGTAGCTTGATGACGCCAAGTTTGAGAACGGAATCTTGGGACATGTGGTCTTCACCTCACAGCCGGAGGAAAACAATTGGGATAGGACTCTGGAAGAAATCATGTTCATGAATACGATTATTAATGTTACTGTAGTATGAAGCAGAGCAGGGCCGAGTGTTGTGGGAGCTGAACGAGGCCGCTGGAGCGATTGCACAACACACTCCGCAAACAGCAGAACTTTTATTATGTCACAGTCGCCGGCGCTGCTTCTGCTTTTCCGGTCATGAGTATGAGGTAACACAGCTCTGTTTATCATATTAGATACATTTGAGTGTTGAAAATGATGTTATAATGTTACTCTGTGCGTTCGCTCGGCGGCTGCTGTGAGACACTGTTGCACACTGCAGTAAGCTGATCAATATTAGAATATCATATTAAATACTGGATGGCTTGTGTCGATATGGCATGCAATTAATTTTAAAACGTATTGTATGATGGAAACAATTCTGTATTACTGTTTCTAAAAATAAAGCTGCATCTGATTATGCTATGTTAGCTACTTGACAAAATAGTGTTTTTCTCTGAGGCATGGTAAAGCATGGTACTCACAAAAAATCAAGAAAATTAGATTTAAACAATAAGACTAAACGTGTTGAGCTATATAACAACAATTAGTTTTCTGTCTATAAATATATCAAAACAGTTGTTCCCTTGTCTATTAAAACATGTAAATATTAAAGCGTCTTTGGTGTTTCCATGGTTTCTACAAAATAAAACCGGAAACCGAGAGTAACGCAGTTAATGCAATTTTCGAACAATTTACAAATAGTTGCAAACATTTGGGATATTGTAAGTACTCAAGTGAACAAAATATATAACACTGGTCTAGTGGTTTTTGGATATTTTACAGAAAAATTCTTACATATTGCACCTTTAACACAAAAATAAAGGTTATTTATTGGAATCTGTGGTTTCACGAAAAACCTTTAATATCCATGGAAATTTTCCACTGCAGAAGATTATTTAAAGTGGAAAAGGGTTCTTTAGATTATTAAAAATGGTTCTTTTAAAAACTGTTCACTGAAAGGCATTTCTTCTATGGCATCTCTGGAAAAATTAGTTTGGAACCTTTATTTTAAGAGTGTATGCATGGATGAAAAGTTCACAATAAGATCAATAACATGCATTTAGAAAACAGATATAGGGTCGATTTTAATTTCATGCCAAATGTAATACTTCCTACAAATGTGAACTTGAATGAAATGAGGAAACTGTGGCTTGAAAATTAAAAAATGTGATTGCTTGAGTTCTGTACATGCAGAATGGAACAATCAATCAAACCGCATATGACAAAAAACAGCTTACAGTTTACAGAATGAGAAGACTGTGTCATTATCGTGCATTACTGCAATGCAGACCCACAGTCTAGAGCATCTTACAGTCAAGGACTCTTATGACATTTTTCACTGTAAAAGCATGTCACATTTATTAGGTGAGAGGTTGAAATTGCATGCAGGAAAATTATAGAGCTTTTGGCTCTATATAGGAATGGGTGGGAATGGCTTTTTTCTCTCGCTGGGTGACTGTATGTGTCTCTGTGTTCCTGCAGCTGCAGGAAAAACAGCCTCCTCAGCATCAAACGATTTCTAATTTATCACAGTTTGTACTGTTGTTTACATGAAAATCCCCTTATGTAAAAGAATTAGTTCAGCTCTCTTTTTTATTGACTTTTCCTTCATTTCATCCTAAATACAAATTATTTTCTTTTCTGTCACACAAGGTTAATTACTGCCATAAAATTGGAGCTTTTTTATCAGTTATGATTTTTATCTTTTAAAGGGCAGTAATGATAAATAAATAAATCTAGGTCTGTTTAGTAAATGTGGTTGGACCACCAGTTGACTATACAAATCCATCTCAATGAACTAGGCCTGGGCAACAAAACGATATTAGTATTTATCGATGATATACCTTTATCGATAATGATAGAATAAATGTTATATATATTTTATAATATAATATATATATTATAGATATAACGATCAATAGTTTCACTGCATTAAAACGTAAGTAGACATGAAACTACATAAGTTAGGTTGCATGAACAACTCTCAAGCTTGTGCCATCCCTGGATCATAAACAGCCTATCATATGCCTTGATAAAGTGCTATGAGTGACAAGTAAACAACTAATAATTTAACAAGTTGTGTTGCTGTGAGGTTCGGTAGTGCCATTGCTATGCGACATCAGAACACACGAATACATGCAAAAATGCCGTGCCTGCTGGCAATGAGGAGATTGTGAATAAAAAAGGACTAATCTAATAGCCACAGCAGAAATAAACGTGACAACAGCCAGTCAGTGCATGAATGTCGCTAATAAGTCTGCATGTTCTGAGTGTCTCTGTGTGAATGAGTGCCGTAGTATTTGTCTTCTACACAAATTCAAACATGTGTGACACTCACAGTGTTTTCAGCATCTGAGTCTCAATATATAGACATTTATTTGAGAAAACCGTCAAATAAAACTGAAACTAAAAGATCTTCACAACAAAAAGTCAAAATAAAAGTCCAGTTTAACTTGAAGAAATTATGACATATATATATATATATATAATTCTTAAAGTAATGCTGATAATATATTTTAATATCATTCAACCAAGATATTTTTTCACCAACGTTTTAATGTATACAGTTCTGTTGTGCAGCATCTTATTTGATAAAAATCAAAATGCAATGTTTTGTTGTAAATTATTTGTGATATTTTCATTTGATTACCTTTTAAAAAGATTGATTAATTTGTTAAAGTTTGATTAATTTATTTAATTAGACACTATTTTTGATGTTGTGAACAAACAAGTTATGTTTACATTCATTCTCAAGGTCTAACAAATATGTGGAAAACATTTCCTTCCCCATTAACAGTAAAAGAATATCGCGGTAAATATTGATACTGTATGAAATGAAAATAAAATATTGTGATAATATTTTTGGCCATATCCCCCAGCCCTACAATGAACATGCATGGAACTAGTTCAAGAGGTGATGTAACACATTAACTGGAAAGATTAGCTCTGGGAATTAGACACTTGCACATAAGTGTGTAATTTAGGCAAGATAATGTGTGCAGTTATGGGAATTATTAGGCATATTTCATCATAACTGTTAGCTGCTAACACCCACCTGTTACTGGGATATGGATTAGCTTTTAGAGAGGTAAAGAGCTTAGTGATTAGTCCACTCCATTAACAGCTTTGTTTAGTGTTTTTGAAACTTTCATCAAGGTCCTACTCAACAAAAATAACCAGAAACTGAGGTGATTACTGGCATCATCCAATATTTATTGAGAGAGAAATGGAAATAATAAAGTCTCTATAAAATGCTATCAAACCACTTTACTTCTTTGTGACATATATATATACAGCTATGGAAAAAATTAAGAGACCACTTAACATTGATTTCTGAACTTGGAGTGGTCTCTTAATTTTTTCCATAGCTGTATATATATATATATATAGGACTTATGAATTGTGCACAAGACCAGGAATGTTCATTAAAAAATTATACAAGGTCAACGTTTTTTTAAACTGATACCCCATGGCCTCTTCTCATGCTTTTTTAAATAATTCTTTAGAGAGTTACTCCTCAAAAACAAAAAGGCCCCACTTTATATTAAGTGGCCTTAACTACTATGTACTTACATTTAAATGAATCATTTGATACAATGCACTTATTGTGTACATACATGTCTTTACATTGTACTTATATTTTTAAAATACCTGCATGTAATTACAGCTGCAATTACATCTGCAATTAATTTCTGTAATTAAATGTATAATTATACTGTCGACCCATCCCCTAAACCTTAACCCATCCTTAAACCTACCCATACCACCAAACCATACCACCAAAACACTGTTGCTGCTATTGAGGTGGGATATGGGTAAGTTAATCTTACCCGTATCCCACCTCAGAAGCAGCAAAAGTGTTTTGCAACACAATATGAACACAATAATTACATTGTACTTATTTTTTGATGCACGTACATAGTAGTTAACCCTCTACTGCACACATGTTGATGGCACATGAAAAAAAAATATCCCACATAATTTTTTGGTTAATTTGGGAACATTTTATTGATTAAAAAAATATTTTTTCGTTGCCTCAGGGCAACATTGTGCGACGATGGTACAGAGTCATAGAGAAAATTATCATCAAAATCAAAAAATTTTCAAAAAATTTCAAGAAATCATTAAGTAAAGAGGGAAAAACACTTGAAAGACATTGATATATTGAATTTGATACATGCATAGGTCTGTATCATGTAGTGTCTCATGTCATATAATGTACTTCATGTAATAAGATTTCACTCCGTACGAAACTTCAAAAAGCAGTTCTTCTCTGCTGTGACATAGTGGTGTATGTTACAATTTTTGCACATCACTTTGGGTGTTCCTGCACACCCAGGGACCTTACATCTTCCCTTCTTATAATACATTGTGGCCAATGTGAGGTATTGTCCACAACCTCCTCAAAAAGTACCCCTTATCGCACAACATTGCCCTGAGGCAACAAAAAGAGAACCTGAATTTCTTAACATGCAAAATAAAAAAAACTTTATAAAACCTGACAAAAGGCTTCTCTACACCTTCATACACACTCACATATTTTTTATGTACAGTTCATGTCGTTTTAAATAAGATTACTGAAGCAAATAATATTGCCTTCTTCTCAAACCATGTGCTCCTGTGACCATGTGTCAGAACAGGACGTCCCACCTTTAAATGGTGCTTGATATTGACTCCAACACCTTACTGAACTGTTCTTTGGTACTTTCTCGACCAGAGTTGGGTATAACACGTTACAAAGTAACTTAAGAAAACTTTCCAGGGCAACGCTGTGCTGTAGAGGGTTAAGGCCACCTAATATAAAGCGGGACCAAAAAAAAATAATATATATATATATATATATATATATAAATATACACTCACCTAAAGGATTATTAGGAACACCATACTAATACTGTGTTTGACCCCCTTTCGCCTTCAGAACTGCCTTAATTCTATGTGGCATTGATTAAACAAGGTGCTGAAAGCATTCTTTAGAAATGTTGGCCCATATTGATAGGATAGCACCTTGCAGTTGATGGAGATTTGTGGGATGCACATCCAGGGCACGAAGCTCCCGTTCCACCACATCCCAAAGATGCTCTATTGGGTTGAGATCTGGTGACTGTGGGGGCCATTTTAGTACAGTGAACTCATTGTCATGTTCAAGAAACCAATTTGAAATGATTCAAGCTTTGTGACATGGTGCATTATCCTGCTGGAAGTAGCCATCAGAGGATGGGTACATGGTGGTCATAAAGGGATGGACATGGTCAGAAACAATGCTCAGGTAGGCCGTGGCATTTAAACGATGCCCAATTGGCACTAAGGGGCCTAAAGTGTGCCAAGAAAACATCCCCCACACCATTACACCACCACCACCAGCCTGCACAGTGGTAACAAGGCATGATGGATCCATGTTCTCATTCTGTTTACGCCAAATTCTGACTCTACCATCTGAATGTCTCAACAGAAATCGAGACTCATCAGACCAGGCAACATTTTTCCAGTCTTCAACTGTCCAATTTTGGTGAGCTCGTGCAAATTGTAGCCTCTTTTTCCTATTTGTAGTGGAGATGAGTGGTACCCGGTGGGGTCTTCTGCTGTTGTAGCCCATCCGCCTCAAGGTTGTGCGTGTTGTGGCTTCACAAATGCTTTGCTGCATACCTCGGTTGTAACGAGTGGTTATTTCAGTCAAAGTTGCTCTTCTATCAGCTTGAATCAGTCGGCCCATTCTCCTCTGACCTCTAGCATCAACAAGGCATTTTCGCCCACAGGACTGCCGCATACTGGATGTTTTTCCCTTTTCACACCATTCTTTGTAAACCCTAGAAATGGTTGTGCGTGAAAATCCCAGTAACTGAGCAGATTGTGAAATACTCAGACCGGCCCGTCTGGCACCAACAACCATGCCACGCTCAAAATTGCTTAAATCGCCTTTCTTTCCCATTCTGACATTCAGTTTGGAGTTCAGGAGATTGTCTTGACCAGGACCACCCCCCTAAATGCATTGAAGCAACTGCCATGTGTTTGGTTGATTAGATAATTGCATTAATGAGAAATTGAACAGGTGTTCCTAATAATCCTTTAGGTGAGTGTATATATAATATATATAAAGAAACTATGACCATGGGGCATGTATTATTGTTCTAACAATATTTATCATTTAAGTCCAATTTCAGTTGGTTTCCCATGTTAACAACATCCAAAAATATTGAAAATAATAAATATAATAAATTAAATATATGTAATGGATTGGATTGGATCAGAGGATGCCATATTTAATTTGATTTTAGGTTTTTAAAGTGCTTGCAAGACAATATTTATATTTATATTACTAAATAAGGCATTTCACATTTAAAATAGTGTACCCTGGGTCCTTTTAAACCCAGGGTCAGTGTTGCCAGATTGGATCGACGATTTCCAAAATATTCACTGCCAAAAGAATGTAATAGAACTCTATTGTCATGAAAACTAAATAATGATGACAAAAAAAGAATCAATTTCCCTGTCAGGTGAACAATCCAACAGGAAAACGCATTAAAACATGGCAAATACAGTAAAAGAAAATGAGCAAATATGAAAAAATGTTTCTACCCAAACAGGTAGAAACTAGTATGTCAAATATTTGCAGATAAGAAATTAACAGACTTTAACTCTCACACACACCATAAAAGCTGAAAATGTGTCATTCACGTTCAACTGTAACTGCCACAGATGTGGGGAAGACACAGAAGCTGGTCTCATCAGAGAACAATACATGTTTCACATTGTCCACAGCCCAAGATTTGCACTGTTGGAACTGACATTTGGCAATGGCACGAGTGACCAAATGTTCGGCTATAGCAGCCCAACCGTGAATATTGACTGTGCAGCTCCTGACTAACAGTTTTGGTGGAAACAGGGGAATCGAGGTGTGCATTTACTTCTACAGTGAGTTGGGCAGCTGTGGTTTTATGTTTTTCAAATACAATCCAGGTCGGTACCTGGACATCCCTTTCAGACAGCTTCCTCTTACATCGACATTTACTCCTGTTGGATGTGGTTCATCCTACATGGAGGTATGCCGACATTACCAAGGACATCATTGCTGTCAATACACCACAAAGACTTTCTGTCACAGTGAGATGCGGACAAACAATTTGTCCTTTTTTGAACTCTGGTATGTCTCCCATTATGTTGTGTGGATTGCAATATTTTATGTACAGCCGTGCTATTGCTCTGCAAATACAACCTTCACACTCTACTCTAACCATTTCTTTACCCGGAGTTAAAAGATGGGTTTGAAACAACAATAGCCTGGGGTTAAGCATGAAAAGCCAGGATGTTCTTTTTATATTCTTCTTAAATGATTTGCACACTGATTTTTTTTTTTTTTTCATGCACTGAATTGCAAGAAATACTGAATACTGTATTGTTTGGTGTTTAGTAGTTAACCATATATAGTATCTAACCATAACCTTCTACCGTATTTCACATTATATAAATATATATAAGTAAATATGTTGATTTTCATGTACAGCTGACAAGACAGTAGTAAAGTAACGCCATGACAAGAGCGAAATTTAGGAGGGTTCAGGTGCACCATTTACTTTACACAAAACCAAAGCCTAAAACCGAAGCTCATCTAAAACTTTAATATTGCCTGCAAACACAAACTTCAATTTCCTTCATAAAATTAAGTTTAAATTTGACTTTTAGGTAATAACTGCACTTCTTTTAACAAGCTGTAACTAGAAACTAAGGCACTTTAGCTTAAAGTACTGACATGATTGTCAACAAACAATATTTTCACAAGGAATAAATATTCATATTGTTTTTTATTTAGTGAATCTGTCTTTGTTAAGTGCTTCTGAATGCTTAATTTCTATTTCTAGTGTCTTAAAAGGAATATAAAAAATAAAAAGGTTTAAAAAATAGTTCTAAAAGAACTTTCAAAAATGTTTGCAGTTGCTAACAATCTGGTGGACATAATTTCAAAGCTGAGCATATTTTTTCGTATACAGGAACATCTGGCTTTGGAGAGCTCCTTATTTTGCAAGTCATTCTGTAAAGCAAGGTTGTCATCGCTGGTTACACAAGAACCGTTTGAAAGATGTGAATGAGTAATCCATCTCCGAGCGGAGGTGAAGAGGATGCTCTCACACGCACATCCACAAACACACACATACACACTCACTCACTCTGAGAAGCGTCTGTGGGTAGGAGGCAGGGGGCGGAAGGGTGGCTCGAACCCTATGAACAGCCTGCGGGAATCTTCAGTTTCCACAGCAACGATATTATTCATACAACGATCTGCTTTTCATGTGTGAAAAATGCTTTTATGGAATTAGAATAGACTAAATTAATAACTGCTTTGCTTATCCGTGTGTATGGGAAAACACACACAAATGCTTGTGAACACACAAACTCTGACTTTGTAAACTCTGATGTTCAGAAAAGATGCATGGTTAAACAGGAAATGGAATTGATTTTTATACTTTCCAACCATGATACATGTGATTAGAACACAAAAAATTAAACAAACAAAAATACCGACCAAGTTTTGTAGTATTCACAACATATGATGTGCTTTACATATGTGAGTGTACATGTGAGCATACATACGGTATATCAGAGTTACGGATGCAAGAATGGTTTCTCCCTGACTGTGAATCACTGAATCACATATCATAAATGCATATAATTATTAACAGCAGGTTTTTCTCCAGGTGGAGAAGTGGAGGATGTATAACAGCACGACATGACAGTATAAAGCTTTTAGAGTCATCTGCTTCTGTTTGTCCAATCACTAGGATAATACAACAGCTAGACTGTTACCACTCTTAGGAGACATCATGATAATCTAGTAATATAGCTTTTTTTTTATTTTTTTACTAATTTACTATTGCTTTGTAATGCACCATTCTATTCTTTAAAAGCTGTTTTCTAAAGTGGCAGAGAGAGGTCAATTCGCTGCAACTGAAGAAAACACATGGAAATAGAAAAAAAAACTAATTAAGAAAACATCTTCATCTGTTTGACAACACAAGTGCAGCAAATACTCACAATGCAATCAAATACAAAAACGTGCTGCAAAATTTCACAACGCAATAAAATACAGAAACACTCTGCAAATAGCACAGACCGTAACGGAAATGATTCAAGGGGACCCCGACAAGTGACGAACATGCTGGGACATGCTTATTGTTCAATGTCTACTTGTCAGTGGTGTTGTTGATGACCTGAAAGGTGAGGTTTTGTTTATTTTAACATCCTGATCGTATGATTCCTTAGCCTTTAGGATATTATTAGCCTAAATAATCTGACGAAATACACAATTAACTGTGAAGCGTTATGTAAGCTGGCCATAGTTTTCGCTTGTAAAAAAGAAGTACACTTTAGCTTTAGTACTTGAAAATGATATACTTTAAGACAATATACTGTCTGAATGGAATGTTTTCAGACACTTAACTGCATGTTATCTGAGAATGTTATAGTTTATATTTATATTAAATTCAATTAACTAAAATTTACATTGTTTTTGTGTGTGTGTGTTTTTTTGACCCACTTAAGTAGAACTTAAAGGATTAGTTCACTTTCAAATAGAATTTTCCTGATAATTTAGTCACTCCCATGTCATCCCAGATGTTCATGTCTTTCTTTCGTCAGTCGAAAAGAAATTAAGGTTTTTGATGAAAACATTCCAGGATTATTGACACAAATGATCACCTTTTCACGTGCTTCTGCTTTCCGTATTCTTCAAAAAGCTTACGCTGTATGTCCTACACCTTCCCTATTCAACTTACGGAACGAACGCGGTGCCAGTTCCGTTTTCTTCCTTAAGTAGAATAGGGAAGGCGTAGGACATACAGTTTAAGCTTTTTGAAGAATACGGAAAGTGGAAGCACGTGCAAGAAGATCATTTGTGTTTATAAAGCATATACAGTTGTATTTTTTTTTTTTTTAAATTACCGATCATTTCGCTAGAGAAGACCCTTATTCCTCATCTGGTATCGTTTAAAGCCCTTTGAAGCTGCACTGAAACTGTCATTTTGACCTTCAACCGTTTGGAAGCCATTGAAGTCCACTAAGGAGAATAATCCTGGAATGTTTTCATCAAAAACCTTAATTTCTTTTCGACTGAAGAAAGAAAGATATGAACATCTCGGATGACATGGGGGGGAGTAAATTATCAGGAAATTTTTATTTGAAAGTGAACTAATCCTTTAAGTAGAACTTAAGTACATATTTATATGTAACTTCAAAATTAATTGTATTGTCTTTAAATTATGGTTAAAATGCACTGACAAATGTACTGGCAAGCATTTATGGTAAACTAAAATAAATACTAATTTAAACAACAATTGATTTTGAGTTTAGACTTTCTAATAACTATGAGTAACTATGAGCAACTACATGTCAACTAACTCTGGTAACACTTTATTTTACAGTGCACATTACTACATGTACTTACTATAGTAATAACGGTATTTTATGCATCATTACAAGTAACTCACCCTAAACCAAACCCTAACCTTAACTGTAACTCTACAGTAAGTACATGTAGTTAATTAATAGTACTCAGTACTTATTTGAGTAATTACAATGTAACTCCGGCACTGTAAAATAAAGTGTACCCTAACCCTAACTCTCATTAGAGTATTAACTTTGCAATTACATGTAATTACATCTTATTCTACTAACCCTATAACCCTAACACCTACAGTAACCGTGTCGGCCAATACTGAGCCGGCATTTGGATGTAAACACAGAAGTACTGAACTGCATTCACTGCGTCAACTGCGTACAAGTCTGACAGGGAAGAGGATAAACTGTTAAATAAACTTGTTATTTGTTTGTTTTGTTTTTGCACACAAAAAGTTTTCTCTTCGCTTCATAACATTAAGGTTTAACCACTGTAGTCATGTTGACTATTTTAACGATGTCTTTAGTACTTTTTTGGACCTTGAATGTTGGAAATTACTTTGCTTTCTACTGGGGATAAAAAAAATATATAGAATATATAGAAAAAATATCTTAATTTGCGTTCCGAAGATGAACAAAGGTCTTACAGGCGTGGAAAGACATGAGAGTAATAAATGACAGAAATTTCATTTTTGGGTGAACTAACCCTTTAAGTGTGTTAATAAAATGAAAGTGAAAGTGAAGCTCTCTTTAAGTACACTTAAGTGACCTTTTATTTTATTTCATTAATATTATATAATCTGTAAGTACAGTAAGTACAGTTTATTTTTTTAAATAAAAAATTTTATTTGAAGTACACTACACATGCACAATTAAGTTTAGTTTAAAAGGATTTGTTTTGTAAAGAGCTATACAAACAATTTTTTATTTAATTAATTATTCTATACTGGACAAATATGCATTCTCTGAGAGAGTATTTTGACTCTTTACAATTAATTAATTCTTACTTTTACAGAATATTATGGCTGCCATCTGAAAACATTGCTTATTTACCTTCACAGCAATATAACATACAGACTCCTGAAACTGTTTTAATTATTTTGGGACCGTTGATTGTTCTAACCTCTGGTGGGAAGGACATTTTAGAGACCTCCTGTACATTTAAATGAATACCCCTGCTGTATATGAATAAGCAGCACACCGAACACACAGATCAGATCACACACACCCACACAGATAAATGCATATGTGCAGGAACTTGGTTTTAGTTGGACTCTGGCAAGAAATGCCATTTTGGGCTATTTGTGTAATGCGCAGAAGCCTGTGTGTGCAACTGCGTGTGAGGAAAAGGCAGTTTGCAAAAAATAGAGAAATAAATTAATAAATAAATGCAGGGCTTATATAATATGCAAGGTGAGAGTGCACTCAAATAACCAGGAGGAACGGTACCATGTCTAATAGTCATCGCCCCTCTCTCTTTCTCTCTTGTTTTAACACAGCCACTCAGCCAGAAGTCAGTATGGGACAAACTATTGTGTGACAGTCCAGTTCACCCTTACTCTCTCCATTGGTTCAGTCTTTGGTAAATTCTCCTCCTTGCCATGAGGTAAAAGAAGCCACACAGGCCTGGCACGATCGCATTGCTCGGAGCAAGGGATTACATCATCACAGCCAACAAAAACCTGAACCCACAGCAGTGTCGCTCTTCAGGGACATGGTCTAAAGATACTCTTCAAGAAAATAATGAAATAAATAAATGAACAGAAGACAAAAGTTTGACCGTGGGGCATGGAATAATGTTTAATGCACTCTTTAAAGGGGTCATGACATGGATTTTATTTTATTATTTTAATATGTTCCTTGAGGTTCACTTACAATGACAAAAAACAAATATATATCAGGAAAAAACTATTATTTTCAACCTTCATTCTGACCCTCTGTCTGAAATTATCCGTTTTTAAGGAGCGGAAAAATACTGCACCATTGACTAGACTGCAGTCTACTTCAGTTGTCTCAAAATAGCAACACGCCAACAATGCACCTGAACACACCTCGTTTTCAGACCAGCACGCCCATGGGTGCATAAATGGGCGCAAACGCTATTTAAATAATATGGTGCAGCAAAAAACACTTTGGCCACATTGGGCTGAGTGTATGGTATGGCCCAAAAGATCAAGGCAAATTTGATTTTCATATCATGACCCCTTTAACAACATCTCCACAACTCATTTTATGTCCCCTCAGAATATTATGAGTGAATTAAATTGATCCATGAATCCCTTCTGTGCGTAGCATGTATCAACAAAGTGGACTCCACAGGTCTTAATTAGATTAAATGTCTTTAATTTCACACAGAAGTGTTGTTTTAAGGTCATAGATTTTGTCCGTCCTGTGGAGAACAGTTTCAGCCCTTATTAAACACATCTGTCATCTGCCATCTTGGAACGATCAACAATGAGACCTGTTTGAAAGTTAATGGAGAAGCTCAATAAACAGCTTTTGTGTGGGAAGTTCAAAATATAATAAACTGACTGCCTGACTGCTACATCTTTATCCTGTTTGCCATGACATATTCATTTTGTAGTAAAATTTATTTGCCATTTACTATAAAATAATTGTTGTTTAATATGAGACTACTATTGTGTGGCTGGTAGGATATATTCACAACACTGTCCACTCATTTCTGCAGTCTCCATTCCATCTATATCATTCATATGGTGTGACTCATCAGAAATAATCAAACTAAAATGTAATTACTTTATATATCCATTTGATATAAGTGCAATTTACAGAAAGAATATAGATATATATTTAACAGTAACACTTTATTTAACATTGCCGTAGTTACACGTTACTACATGTACTTACTATATTAATAACAGTATTTTATGCATAATTACCTAAGTAACTAACCCTAAACCAAACCCTAACCCTAACTGTAACTCTATAGTAAGTACATGTAGTTAATTAAAATACTATATTACAATAGTACAATTAATAGTAATTACAATGTAACTACAGCACTGTAAAATAAAGTGTAACCTATTTAACTCTTTCTTTAGTAATTATCTCAGTTAATGATCTCAGTTGAAACAAGCTGTTTACAGTTTTCAATATATATTACAAAAAAGGCTATGCAAATGATTGTACTACAGCATTGTACTATAATTTAATAACAAATATACACTATTGATTTTTTCTTAGAAATTAATACTTTTATGAAGTATGGATGCATTAAATTGATCAGAAATGACAGTAAAAATATTTATAATGTTACAAAGATTTTCTATTTCAAATAAATGCTGTTTTGTTTTTCATCAAAGTTTTTTTTTTTTAAATGTATCAGTTTTTCAGCCTTTTTCAGTCTTTTGAGCACATAAGAAATGTTTCTTGAGCATAAAATCAGCATATTAGAATGAATCTAAAATATCAGTTAACAATGAAAACATTTTTAAAATGTATAAAATATTTAAACTGTAATTATATATATTATATAATTATATAAATATTATATAATTATATATATTATTATTTTTTTTGTTGTATTTTTGATNTGTATTTTTGATCAGATAAGTGCAATGTTCCTGAACATAAGACACTTAAAAAAAATAAACCTTTGAACAATAGTGTATGATTTTAATAAATAAAAATATTATGAATATTATTGGGTAGCTAGATTCATATCTATCCAACACGCTGTATTCTCTGATGATCAATCATTTACAAGAGTGTTTTACCAATACTTTGTGTCATTTAGAATTTAATCTGCAATATGCAGAATTATACGACATTTATGACAAAAAAATCTTGAACGATCTTGATCGACAGCTAAAGTACACCTAGTACAACATAATGAACACGCTGTACTTCTGTCCCTCACAGCAGGGAAAAAGGAACAAAAAGTACCTGTCTTAATGGGTTTCCCATTAAAGTATGAGTATTATTACCAATAGTTTTGTGACCGAAGTCTAGACATCAAACAACACAACCAAGTGCTGCCTCACTGCAGCAGCACCAGTTTATATTAAAAATCAGTACGCTGCTCACACTGACTAAACTTGATCTTGAACTTGTCTCATTTATGGCACATACACATACCAAGCACATACACAATCCCTACTGAACAAAGAGAGAGCTGGCTTTATCTTTCTCTCTTAAAACTAAAGGTTCTTTATTTGCATAATATGGTTCCATTAAAAACCTTTAACATTCATGTAATCTAATTTTTCCATTCCACAAAAGGTTCTTTATTGTGGAAAGAAGGTTCTTTAGATTATTAAAATGTTCTTTAGTAAGAAAACAATGGTTCTTTTAAAAACTGTTCACTGAAAGGTTATTTGGGGAACCAAACATGGTTCTATATAGCATCACTTTTGGAAGCTTTATTTTTAAGAGTGTTGTATTGTGTCCCTAAGCGCCACACTACAGCCATGCAGTAGCAATGGGAATCGGATATGCGTGTTTAGACGTAGGTCGCATGTCCAGAGATCGGATATGTATCTGATTTAAAACCACATTTGGAAGTGGCTCAGATCGGATGTGAAAAAATCGGATCTCGTCTGGATTTTTGTGTTTACACATGTGCAACTAATTCCGATCTGTGTCAGATGTGAGCAAAAAATCAGATTTTTTGTGCCAGTGTAAATGCAGCCTAATATAATGTTGCACATCAGATGTTTTTCCCCAACAGTTAACCAAACGTTCGTTTAAGACGTAACTAATGTTATGATAATGTTTGCGTGAATACTCGCCAAGATATGTATGTACGAATGTGTATATCAGGATCGCTGCGTTTTTAGTTTTTTTTGCACGCACACGGTTCCAATGTGTCAGTAAGTTTAAGTAAGATCATTTTTTTACATCAGCATGAGTTAGAAAATCACATTTCATTGGTTCAGACTCATGCCATTGAGAATTCGCTATGCATATTCACAAATTTGAAATGCTGTGCTTTTAACGATCCCAAACTGCAAAAACAAAGGAAAGGTACTCCTCTCAGAAAATGTACAAATAAAGACAATTTTAGTTGTTTATTTGCTATCTGGAGCATTGGAATCACTAGACAATTTTGAACTAATTTTTGTGAAAACCTCAAATTCAACCAAAATTGACATTTTTTTCACTTGTTTTGCTTGTAGCTCATATTTAACCCGGGTGCATTCCGACTCATTCTGACAGCACTGGTCACATATATCAAAACACTAAGAACCATGCAGAACACAGTAACAACTGGCTTGCAACGCTCTAACTAGCAGCCAGAAGCAGCCACTGCACCATTGTGGCAGTGAGTTTTGCACAAGCACACACACCTTGCATTTCCTTCAGAAAATGTAGAAATCTATTTATGTACACTGAACTGCATGAGTGCAGAGAGAGGAAAATGAGGCATAGATGGAGGAGAGATAAAGGAAGGAGGAGAGATAAAGGAAGGAGGACAGTGGGGTAAAACAGAAAACGTGATTTTATTTTCTACTCTGAGTCATCGATTCAACACACACACACATGGAAAGAGATGAAATAAAAAAATACAGAGCTATTCTTTGATACTGCAATAAAACAAAGCCTATTCCTATATGATAATACATATATTTTATGATTAAATTACCCATGCACATTCAATAAACCAAGATAGGAATGGACAGGTGGTGTGTTTGTGTTTATGTGTGAGAGGGACAGAGACAGATAGGGAGAAAAAAACTATCATAAAAATAGCAAAATTGGAGACAGATTCAAGCCTAAAGAGCAAATCCTGTCAACTTGTCCTCCCTGGTGGATTGTAAGAGTTTCAGCTGGTGATTGTTAGCTCCATGTTAAGATATTGCATAACTGACCTGCTGTGAGCACAGCATTAGGAAACAGTAATGCCAAAATGAAAATAAACCACAATTATGCAAATGTATGAAATTAAAACAGTGTTGAGTAATTAGGATTCTTTCTATTTATTAAGAGTTGGAAAACAACAAGACAGCAACGCCTTCAGCACAGATTATGTGGGCACGTTTACACCATTACCTGATTTGCACCTGTAATACTCATGATGCTTAAGTATTAATCTTGTGTGTATTAATCCTCCCACACTGTTTGTACTACTACATCGGCGCTGTGCCACTTGCAATGCGTCTTATAACTTTTCTAATAGTTTAGACTTTATTTGCCAGGCAGATGATAAAAGAGGCAAAAATCCATTTACATTGAAGGACAGACCAAAGGGGCCTCTTTTGACTTAGGTAACCCATAACACCTTGGCAACCACCTAGCAACACCCTTGCAACCATTTAGAATGCCTTAACAGTAGCAACCACTCAGAACACTTTATCAACCACATAACAACTCTCTGGCAACCACCCACAACACCCTAGCATTATGATAGCAGGTTGTTCAATGGCAAAAACCATGCACAATTTCACAGGTAATGTAAAAAATATTAGTTTTGACATACAATATGAATTCCGGAAATGTTGGGACGTTTTTTAAAATTTGCATTTTTTCTACATTGCATAACATCATTGTGGTGAGGGGGGCGTGGTTTAGCGGAGCCTGCAACGGGAGAGAGCGTCAGGGGACGCACGGTGAGTGAACGAGCTGAATGCAAATCACGAACACCTGTTTCTCGTTCCAGTAATTGGCGTGGAGACAGGATAAAACACCAGGAGAATCAGGAGCGTGTGAGAGAGAGAGGGACTGCTGTTAGACCCATACCTGGTTGTTGATTGTCTGGAGTGAAGCCCGTCCTTGGATGTGGAATTATTGAATGTGCATTGCACTGCCTTTTGTTTATGTATTTGATATTTTCTCTGGTGAGAATAAAAGTCTAGCAGCAGCCAAAGCCGACCCTTGTCCTCTTCCTTCCCACAACACAAGAACTGTGTTACCACAATCATCAAAAGATTTTTTTTTTAAAATGGAGAAATCTCTGTGCGTAAGGGACAAGGCCCTCAGACAACACTGCATCACTCATCAGCATGATTGTGTCAATAACATTACTAAATGGGCCCAGGAATACTTCCAGAAGCCACTGTCAGTAAACACAATCCGCCGTGCCATCTGCAGATGCCAACTAAAGCTCTATCATACAAAAAAGAAGCCATATGTAAACATGGTCCAGAAGCCCCGTCGTGTCCTGTGGGCCAAGGCTTATTTAAAATGGACTGTTTCAAAATGAAAAAATGTTCTATGGTCAGATGAGTCTGAATTTGACATTCCTGTTGGAAATCATGGACGCCGTGTCCTTCGGGCTAAAGAGGAGGGAGACCTTCCAGAGTGTCATTAGAGTTCAGTTCAAAAGCCAGCATCTCTGATGGTATGGGGGTGCATAAGTGCATACGGTATGGGCAGCTTACATGTTTTGAAAGGCACTATGAATTCTGAAAGGTATTATAAAGGTTTTAGAGCAACATATGCTCCCCTCCAGATGACATCTATTTCAGAGAAGTGTATTTCAGCAGGACAATGCAAAACCACATACTGCAGCTATTACAACAACATGGCTTTGTTATAGAAGAGTCCGGGTGCTGGACTGGCCTGCCTGCAGTCCAGATCTTTCACCTATAGAGAACATTTGGCGCATAATTAAACGAAAGATGACCACAAACTTCAGCAGCTGGAAACCCATATCAGGCAAGAATGGGACCAAATTCAAACACCAAAACTCCAGAAACTCAAAACCTGGATGCCCAGATGTCTTCAAATTGTTTTAAAAAGAAGAGGAGATGCTACACCATGTCCCAACTATTCTGAGACCTGTAGCAGGCATCAAATATGAAATTAGCTCATTTTGTGCATAAAATGGTAAAAATTTCTCAATTTAAACATTTGTTATGTTATCTATGTTCTATTGTGTATAAAATATTGACTCATGTGATTTGAAAGTCTTTTAGTTTCCATTTTATTCAAATTTAAAAAAACGTCCCAGCATTTCCGGAATTGGGGTTGTATAAACAAATTATGTTTTCAAGCGTGGAACTTCTCATGTTACTGCCTTCGAATGAATTGCTTGGATTCATAAATTTAAAGTCATTTTGGATAAAAGGATCTGCTAAATGGATAAATATAAATCGCACAGGATAATAGTTTGATACATGAAACAAAAGTCTAAAGTCTTGTTTGTCCACCCCTGATAGGTCAGAATAAATAAACGTTTAGCTGAATTTCATTTAGAGCACAGAAGATACATAAATAAAGATCACAGCGGTAATTAACACCGTTGGCTTATTGTAATTACACTCAGGTCACACTAATTAAACACTCTCATACTGTGTGTGTCGGACTCCCTGACAGGCTGTCTGACAAACAGGTGAGTCGAACCCTTACTTCCTTCACTCATTCTTTCCATTTACTGAACAAGTTGACCTGACATACTTTTGAGAAGTTCAGATGACAATATTTTGCTATTTTTTATTATTAGCATGCATGCATGCATCTTTTATGAACTCATATTGAGAGGACACATGAAATATTTGTTCTTTTGAAAATTCATTTGCGACACTGTAGGACAATTTAAAATGAACCAGTGAGGGAAAAAAGTTGCTGAAAAAGAAATTGTCACAAGACGCAAGATAAATGCATTTAAAAATGAAGTCCATGGACACATTATAACTACCCATATGCAAAATCAAGCGGAATTACATAGTACGATATAAATGTGACTGTGGAAAATTGGTTGCCATTAATAGTACATGTGCAAGTGAAAAGAAAAAAAAAGGTGATAATTGCTCACGCTAGTGTTCATGTGGTATTAAATGAAATAATGTGAGCTTAAATGTAGAGTAACACTAAATATCCACACCAGCTGTGATGAGTTACCTGTGGTGCCAAACCCTTCCCGAGAGTAAATTCTGTAGTGCATTTAAAATGTCAAACAGAAATGCTGCATAAGCTGCATTCTCAGATATTCACAAATGATTCTTATCATGGTTTCTTGCGCCAAAACATTGTTTTTAAAGTAGTTTTGTCTGTTTTCCACCATCTGAACCTCATAATTTTACCAGATAATTTTGCTTCTGCAACTCTTGTGAAAAAGAAGTATGCATACAAAAAAAAGGGGGTACTTTTTATGGAAATAATATACTTTAAAAGAATATACTTGTAGTGAAGAATGTAGTGTTTTTGGACATAACTGCATGTTGTTTACAATTAATTAAAATGTGTTACAATTTAAATTTCTATTAAATGTCATTATTTGAACTTTAGATTATTTTGACCCACTTAGGTAGAACTTTAGTATAACTTTAAATGTAATTTCAAAATTACTAGTATTATCTTTGAAATATGGTACTGCTGAATGTACTGACAGGCATTTATGGTAAACTAAAATATGTATTAATGTCATTTCTATTGAAACTTATGTCATGTATTTAAATATATTTGTAAATGCACATTTGTAATGATGAAGTTGCAATTTAGTTCATTTAAAGTATACATACTTTAAATGAAATATTAAATAACACACTAGAGTTAGAATTATAATCAAGAACTGCACTGTAACAAGATTTGGCTTAGCTCTGCAAACTGAGTAGTTCACACGGTCGCTCATCAAGGTGGTTTGTTGTTGAATACTGAACAAGGCATCAGGAGGTCGGACTGAATAGGAAGTTGGCATTAAGAACTGGCAGTGAGATAATCAGCTATTTATACACCTGAAGCACCGTGATAGGCATAATTACGTGAACATGCTCCTCTTAATGTGTGATCATGTGACTCAGATGCAATATTTATACAAATTAACTAAATAACACTAAATTATGATGTTAATAAATTAATATTGATGACTAAAAGTCAGTATTTGCTGCAACTAAGCTCAAATGTTCTGTTTGCAATAGCAAATTTGAGTTGCGCAAAGGCTGTTTCACATGAATCATGTCAACATTCACTGAACTACATGGATGAAGCATCATTAAGAGTGCCATACTGCGAACTGTAATGTGTTGTTACATGGCACTTAAAGTACAAACATTTTCAACATGACCGTGGCCCTGTTTTCCACTGACCTTTTGAAACACAGCCAATGATTAAGGCATAATTTCCATTATGTATGCAATGTCTAGCTTTGCAATGACAGGTCCAACTCTGCATGTAAATTTGTGATTTCCAGACAATCAATATATGAATAAATAAAGAGCAAAGCAACAGGAAATGTTTCACCTGCCAACATGTATGAATAAATCTTATTGGGATACAGTTTCCTGTGGGTGAAAGCACCAGCAAAATTAATTCATGTGAATGTAACCAAATGAAACTATGATTTAAGATATCATTTATGATCTTGAATCATACATTTATTTTATTCTATTTACTGTATTATTTTATATTTTGAACATTTATCACTTTTTGTTTGTTGTCGCTCTTCTGTACAGTTTTTCAGGTGGAGGTCAAAGCAACACACAGCGTGAGATGTTTGCTTTAAGCAGTGCACTAACATTGGGACCCTCTCTATATTAAGTGTCTTTAACTACTATGTACTAATATTTCAATTAATCATTTGATACAATGCGCTAATTGTATACAGACACATTTTTTGCATTGTACTTAATTTAAAGGGTTAGTTCACCCAAAAATGAAAATTCTGTCATTTATAACTTGCCCTCATGCCGTTCCACACCCGTAAGACTTTCGTTCATCTTCAGAACACAAATTAAGATATTTTTGTTGAAATCCGATGGATCCGTGAGGCCTGCATAGGGAGCAATGACATTTCCTCTCTCAAGATCCATAAAGGTACTAAAACATATTTAAATCAGTTCATGTGAGTACAGTGGTTCAATATTAATATTATAAAAGGGACAAGAATATTTTTGGTGCGCCAAAAAAAGACAAAATAACGACTTATATAGTGATGGCCGATTTCAAAACACTGCCTCAGGAAGCTTCGGAGCATAACGAATCAGTGTGTCGAATCAGCTGTCGGAGCGCCAAAGTCACGTGATTTCAGCAGTTTGGCGGTTTGACGCGTGATCCGAATCATGATTCGATACGCTGATTCATTATGCTCCGAAGCTTCCTGAAGCAGTGTTTTAAAATCGGTCATCACTAAATAAGTCGTTATTTAGTTTTTTTGGCGCACCAAAAATATTCTCATTGCTTTATAATATTAATATTGAACCACTGTACTCACATGAACTGATTTAAATATGTTTTTAGTACATTAATGGATCTTTAGAGATGAAATGTCATTGCTGGCAATGGAGGCCTCACTGAGTCATCGGATTTCAACAAAAATATCTTAATTTGTGTTCCGAAGATTAATGAAGGTCTTGCGGGTGTGGAATGGCATGAGGGTGAGTAATAAATGACAGAATTTTCATTTTTGGGTGAACTAACCCTTTAATCTGTAAGCACAGTTAAAGACACATAAAGTGGGAGCTACAGTAACTTCATGTAAAATTGATCCAACCATCCAGACACCTGAGTGGAATCCAAATGATGAGGGGGAAGCCCTAAATACAAATTAAATAAACAGAAATCATGACACTCCAATAGATCTTGTTCGACTACCTCAATTCAGAAAAAAAAACCCTGCATTTTACACAAATACAGAGACTGACATGATAAAGCATTCTGAGGGAAAAACTCATGAATCAGATATGGGGTTCTTGAGGGAACTGCAGGTGGTTCGTGAGTTGATGAAAAACACAGACATCTTTAAAGTCCCCCTGAAGTTTTTTAGCTTTTAGTATGAATATGTTAGCCTTAAGGTAATGAATAAGCTGGTGTGTTCCAAAGCAATGACAAAATTCACATTTAGGAGCTATAAGCATTAAAAACTTCAGTCCCTCACTTCCGCTAAAATGGATCACAGATTTTCATGACATCATCACGGACTTCAGCTTCTCATCAAATCTTCTGTCCAATCAAATTAACTCTAAAATCTAAAACGTCCCGCCCCCTACATTATAAATAGACTCTGAAGCTGTGACTGAAATCAGTTACTTGTTCACACATTTACTATTTTTGTACATGGTGAATGGCACATAGTGCACTATATAGGGGATAGGGAATGATTAAGACAGTTTAAATATGCTTTCCATTGAGGCGAATAAAGTCTGGTTTCTTGTTAGTGTCAATCGAACCACAGTGCACAGAGTCTGCTCCGGTCCAGAGACACGATAGCAAAGAGCGGATCATATCCGCGAGCCGGCGCAGACCACAAAACGTAACAAACCCATTTGAATTCTGCACAGAATGCTATATTTTAAAATGATATGGAGGAGGTTATGAGGAGAAATAGTTAGAGATTAGAAAGAAACTGAGGTTTTACCAAGCTCAACGAGCTGTGATATAAATCTGGACGAGCTGTGATATAAAAGAAATGGCTATTTAAAAAAGGGGAGGAGCTGTTCGATATGTCCCGACCTGTCTTCCTGTTTCAGTTGAAATTACGTCAACACACTGAATATTGTTGCGTGTTCCAAGGCACTTCAATGGGCCTTTAAAGGCAATGAATTTATAGAGTAGTTAACAATTGCGTCCACTTCAAAGCAATGCAAGCTCACATAACTTTTCCCTTTCTCATCATAGTAATGTCAGAAGAAATACTATTGGTTGAAAGGTTGAGACAGCTGATAAATAATTATGAAAAAAAACGATGAATCATCTACAATAAGAGCAGGGATATTTATTAAATAAACAGGGTTAAATTTATTTCCATGTTGTTAAACTGCAAATGCTCAAGGCTATTCCAAAGGGCATAAACAGCAGAGTTCAGACCGCTGGCACACAGTCTGAGCCATCAGAAGTACTCTAAAAGCACAACATGGGTCAATAATTCACACCTGCTGGATAACCCTGACATAATGCCTTATAATCAACAGACAGAAATAGAGGGAGATGACAATGAAAAGATGGAGATATGATCCAATAGGATTTACTCTAAGACTATATGGAGATGAGCTAAAATGGAGGAGATGTAGGAGGAAAGAGAGACCAGCAGAGAGAGAGAGAGAGAGAGAGAGAGAGAGAGAAAGACCTTCTCTCAGCATGTTCGACTCTAAAAGAGAAGCGGTGGAACACACACACTGATTCTCCATCTGTTGGCCACAGAGAGGGTGGAGAGGGCGGCACACATGAAAAGAGAGAGGGACACCTAAAAACATGAGGAGAGAGAGTTTAAAAAAAGCAAAGGGGGATGAAACTCATAAATGGATAGACTGAGTCAAAGAAAGAGAGACGGGGAGTAAAGAGCACGGAAGGGGGAAAAGCGGAGAGAAGATATGAATAAAGAATGACCTCTGACCTGAAGCAGTGAAAAGAGGATGCTGGGATTGTGAGAGATGAGTGTGAAAAGGGGATGAGACAAGATTCAGAAAGCAGAGTGATGTCCGGAATAACATGCTTCATGCTTTGGCGGAAAAAAAAGAAAAAAGAAGACTCCTTAATGGCAAAAAAGTGCTCTTAAAAATAACTTGATAAACTCAAGTGGAGGTTGAATGCATTAAAGGGACCGAATATTCTGTCATTACTCACCCTTCAAACCTGTATGGCTTTCTTCTGTATAACAAAAAAGCCCTTTCTTTTCAATATAATGAAAGTGAACAAAAGCTGAGGCTGTCAAGCTCGAAAAACAAAGAAACAAAGAAACAAAAAGCATACAAAAGTGTCACAAAATTGAACCTTGATATGACTTGTTCACCATATTTCAGGAAAAGGTTGCAGGGGTTAACAGGACACTAGAGAGGATGATTGTGTGAATAAATTACCTAAATGTCAGTCTGTTTGTCACAAAAAGCTTATTTTAGAGGACTGGAAAAATATAGCATGAGTAAAATGGACCACTTTATTGTTGATAATTTCATGATATTTTATTCTTTTGCATCCTTTGTGAAGCTTACAACAATGAATACACTGATTCATTGTGCTCCGATGCTTCCTGAAGCTAAATAATGCATAAATGCTTCCATCACTAAATAAGTCGTTATTTTGTTTTTTTGGCGCTCCAAAAATATTCTCGTCGCTTTATAATATTAATATTGAACCACTGTACTCACATGAACTGATTTAAACATGTTTTTAGTACCTTTATGGATCTTGAGAGAGGAAGTGTCATTGCTTCCTATGAAGGCCTCACGGAGCCATCTGATTTCAACTAAAATATCTTAATTTGTGTTCCGAAGATGAACGAATGTCTTACGGGTGTGGAACGGCATGAGGGTAAGTAATAAATGACAGAATTTTCATTTTTGGGTGAACTAACCCTTTAAATGCCCCAGTTCATTATAGCTGTATGGAAAAGAATGACCAATACATTTCTTCAGGACTTCTCCTTTTATCTTCCAACATGAAAATGAGTAAATGATGGCATTTCTTTCCTTTTTTCTTTCTTTCTTTCTTTCTTTCTTTCTTTCTTTCTTTCTTTCTTTCTTTCTTTCTTTCTTTCTTTCTTTCTTTCTTTCTTTTTAAAGTGCCCAATTATGCTATTTTAAGGGTTTCTAATTTTGTTTTGAAGGTCTCATACAATAGGTTCAATCCAAGGTAATCCAAGGTAATTTTCTCATAATATGCATTACACATCACCTCATTTCTCAAAGAGTCTGTAAATGGTTTGTTCGAAGATTCAGTCTCTCTAAATCCCTCCTTTCCATGAGCCTACTCTGTTCTGATTGGTCACACGGCTCAGTCTTTTGTGACTGGTCTTACAGATTACAGAGCATGTCGGAAATGAAACCCTCATTACCATATCTGAATATCAGCTCCAAAGGTTTCCTCAGCCCTTGACGATGGGGTCTGTGTTTCTGTATCAGTTCCAGTGTGAGTCCTTATTCATTTGAAGTGCAGGCAAAGTGGATTTGCAATGCTGAAAACAGCATCTTCTCAACATGTCAACAACACAAACCAAACTCTTCCAGGCCTCAGCTACAACTCTAGTGTTTGAGGGCGGGCCAAAGTAAACGTCGTTCGTGGGCAGCCAATGAACAGCATATAGGCTGGCATTATGCAAATTTGTTACATTGTTCCGTAGGTACACTGCAGTTGCTGACGACTCATTTCAGAAGTTCAGAATCAATTTTTTTAGGAGACAATAACTGTATTTGTCAAACACTCTGCTCTTTTGGCACTCTCTAAACATGTTGATAACCTGTTGAAATCTTGATGAAAATACCACATTACACATTTATCTGTATCTGATTTTACAATAGGGTGCAGTAGCATCCCAAAATTTGTGGAGAGCTTTAGTCAGCACAGCCATTATAACACATTTGAAAGTGGCCGTGAGGTCATAAATCTTAGGTCATTGTGCTAAACGCTGGAGCACAAGCAAATTAAAATCACAGTGAAGGAGCTAATTAGAGGATCTCAAATAAACTTAGACAAAAATGGAAGCGTTTCATTTGCTGCCTCCGCTATGATCTCTGTAGTACTGGAACAAACTGCCCAGCCAATCAGCACAGTCTTACACCCACATAAATAACTAATATGTGTTCCTTACTAATGACTAACAGCCCCATGGGAGGGAGGCAAAGAGGAGGAGGAGGATGCAGAGAGAGAGAGAGAGAGAGTCAGTCAGTCAATGAATACCATTTGCCTGCTACCAACCAATCCTCCAGCTGCGGACTGCTAACAAATCCTTGGTTTTCAAAAAGTAAGAATAAATAACTAACATGTGAAAATTGTGGAAAGTGTAGTTTAGAAATCAACCAAATAATAAGTGCTAAATGCATTTATTATAGCCCATACAAATTTGCACTTATAGTGTTGTCTGATTTGCAAACTATTTTTTCTTTTGAAATGATTCTTTTTTAATGATTCAGTCGAATCAATTTGCAAGAGTATGATACATTTTTAAGGGATGACTTCAGTGTTCAATGGGACTATGGTGGAGACAAAAGCAACATAAAATTTGATGTAATCTACAAAACTTAATCAAAAAAATTAATGATAAACATCAATTTTATAATTTTTTTTCAAGTTTTTAATGTTGTTTATGTCTTTGTTGAGTTTTTAATATGCTTTAAGACAAACCATGTGCAAATTCATAAATCAACACGATTGCTGAGTATTTTCTCTTTAAAACTGCAGTGATCTAAAGACTGTTTCAAAAACGCGGTTTGAAATCGCTGGTGTTTGTGACGTCAAAAACTACCTTGTAACCAATCACGTCAACGTGCCGGTGGGCTTTAGCATTTCATTAACTATGAGCAAGGGAGTCTCAAGAAAAGAGAAGCCAGGTTATCCCGGTATATTTTTCTGTTGATATGAAAAATTGGATAGAGTTAGCAATATATCAGGTCTATGATGTATATATTACGATGTTATGGTGAACTTTCCCCACTGATGTCCTGAGTTGTTAAAGGATTAGTCCACTTTCAAATAAACTTTTCCTGATAATTTACTCACCCCCCTGTCATCCAAGATGTTCATGTCTTTCTTTCTTCAGTCGAAAAGAAATTAAGGTTTTTGATGAAAACATTCCAGGATTATTCTCCTTATAGTGGACTTCAATGGACTCCAGACGGTTGAAGGTCAAAATGACAGTTTCAGTGCAGCTTTAAAGGGCTTTAAACAATACCAGATGAGGAATAAGGGTCTTATCTAGCGAAAAACCTTCATTTCTTTTCGACTGAAAAAAGAAATACATGAACATCTTGGATGACATGGGGGTGAGTAAATTATCAGGAAATTTTAATTTAAAAGTGGACTAATCCTTGCGTAGACTGAGATGGCGAATGGGAATGTTTTTTGTAACAATACCATCACATTCTTAGCTGTTTCAAGCAAAACGCTAATCATATTAATTACAGTTGTGTGTCTGACATTGTAAAAAAAAATTATACCATTGAGCAGCTTTTACCTCCAAGTTGACCAAGTGGATCTCTGAGCTTGTGCGAGTGAGTGGAGGCGGGGCTAATTAGCATATTCATAGATCCACATATACTAAATGAGGCAACGGTGTGGAGTTACATTCAAGCTAGTTTAAGGCATGAATACTTTTTTTTACAGGAAAAAACATTTAAATGTGTCATTTTGGTGATCAAAGATGAGTTTTAAGGGTTCAAATTATTGACTACAGGGGGACTTTAACCATTTGACTGACACAAACTGTTCAAAATTTCAATAAAATAAGTTGGACTGTCAGACATTTTTCATGTTCTTCATCCTGTCAGAGTATTTTATCTAATGACATGTATATGTCAAATATTATGTATACATTGAGTTTATTGAGAAATTCTTGGTGGAAAACACTTTTTTTAACGTACAAGAGCATCTGCAACCCAGTAGAAATGCTTCCAATTAGAGACGGCAGAGGACCAAATCTGAACTTGAACTTCACACTGAACACTTCTGAGAAACACAAAACCTGTGTTCCCCAAATCAGCCTGGTATTTTAGTTTTATTTTGGCTTGTTCTGAACACGATGATTCAACATTGTGAAAGGAGGGTGATGGATTGTTCTAGTCAATAATTTCAGACAAGCGAGAATGAACAAGGCAGAAGATGAACAGATCTAAGAGCTCTCAAGATACTCGAGTACAGAATACAGGGGTTGTGCAGCTGCTGGCAATGAGCGAGCAAACATAATTATATGAGCCGGGTAGAGGGTTGAGCTCAATGAGGCAGAGAGGAAGACACACGCTGAGTCTAACGCTCTGTAGCTGCTGCTTTTGTTGATGCCCGGATCACCCAAGGATGCAGAAAAAAACATCTGCAGCATACTTAACCTTTCCCCACCCAACAACAAACTCCATGTGTTTGCTTATATAGAACTGGAAAAACAAGGAAGCATAAAGCCTGAGGAAAATAAGCAAACAAAATAACCACGAGAAAACTGGGGGTTTCATTTAAGTCCAGAGAACCCCAAAAATGTTTCAACCTCAAAGTTAACATGGATTGTGCTTTTGTCATACACAGAGCATATTCCTTCACACTTCTGTATAAAGTGTTTTACGTTGCCCTATTCGGACTGCATTCATATAAATTCAGAAACAAACAAAAATGGAAGAAACTGTTCTCCAAATGTTCATGTCTCTGCCATTGAATCTCAAGTCTTGCAAGATCAAGTTTAGCCTAAATATTATTCTGTTTCAGGTTAAGTTTATAAATCCTGTCATAGTCCAATATATATATATATATTTATTTATTTTTTCTCAACCG
>RJVU01051590.1:280583-298996 GCA_003731715.1 Anabarilius grahami | reverse complement strand
GGTTATTATTGTTGTTGTTGTTGTATTATTGTTGTTAATAATAATAATGAAAATTATTGTTATTGTTAAAATTATTAATTGATAATTATCCAATTACAAGATGAGCAATTTTCTTTCAGTTAATAAAAAAATATATATTTTTCCCCCCATAGTAAATAAATAAGTTACTGTGGTAACCAGGATTTGCTTTTTGCTCACACCCCCAGCATATGATGCATTAGAGTCCAAGTGAAGTTTAAAATAATTGTTCAAGTCTAAAGGCCTATTCACACCAAGGACAAAAACTATAATGATAACAATAAGGATATAGTTCTAAAAATCATTCTAACTGTCCACACAGTGAAACAATATTTTTGAAATCAATTTCAGACCAATTTTTTTTTCCAGCTGATGAACGATAAAAACATTGGCAGCAAATCAGGATCCATCCTGCTTTAAAAGCTTGAGCTTTAAATGCAGCAGACGACAAAATGACAGCAGACGCCGCTTAGAATAAACGAAACGATATTGTCCGCTGACGTAGACACTAATAAGTTATCGCTCTTGGTGTGTCTTAAGAGGCCTTAAGAGTCTCAACTCAATTTATTTGTGACTTAATTGTGAGTCTTAGACTTCTTCTCTAGCACACACACTTTTGTTGACCAGTCTTTGTAATTCATATCAGCATTGAATGAATCTCTCATACCACAAAAATAGCACAAATACCAAGGGGCAACACAAAGGCCCAAATATCCAATAACCCAGATCAACCCTCATATCATGAGGTTTAACTAAGGGAATGAGGCACTTACTGTTTCTGTAGAGTCGAGGTGTTGTTGGTCCCAGAGCTGTCATTGCGCTCCAGTCGGCCTTTCTCAACAGGGGCTGACCCACATGACAGGCCTCGGGTCAGCCTCGTGTGGGTCCGTCGAGCTGGACCAGGCACCGTGGATGAGGGTATATTACTGCTGCTGTTCTGAATGACACCTCCGGCATTGTGGTTTGGTAGCGATGACGGCTGGCTGGGCTTAGAGCTCTGGTTGTAGGTGTGGATCTGCGACGAGTTCTCGGTTCCTGGGTTCCGGTCTTGGCGCAGGTCTTGGTTCTCCTGGTTGACCCGGTCTAGCTGTGTTTCGAGCTCCTCAATTCGTTTACGTTGCGTTTCTAGAAGTTTGGCCTGGTTCTCGATGATGTTATTGAGTTCCAGAAGGTACTCCACAGCCCGACTTGGGCTGTCTGGGTTGGACTCCATAGTTTAGGCCTTACCCCTCCCCCCCCCACCTGATAAGTTCAGTGGGGGGGAGATAAAACAAAAGAGCCTGAACGTAGAAGCTTGATAGAACTGTCTTTTATCCTATAAGTTGCAACTTGAGTATCAGCAACTGAAAAACACCAGTAAAGGACATTTGCAGCACCAATGTTATTTGCATCGACTGCGTCTTAATGTTCATCCATGAATCCTTCAATTGTAAAAAGGTATGCAAATGAGTTCAAAGATCAATAATTTGCATCCTCTCAGCTGTGATTGTACTTCAACAAGTTAGTAAACAAAGATGAAGTATAAAGAAAAAGTATGGCATGGACAGTTCTGAGCATCGGCTTATAGATTTTCCAGAAAAAAAGATCCATTTGAGTCCATGTGATGACATGAACATAAGTGATGTAAATAAATGCCTATATTACAGTCAAAAGAAATTACATCTGTAGATCATTTCTACTGCTTCCACAAACCCAGTCATTACAAAATCCAGTCATCTTGAGATTTGCTGTGCTACACACAACTCCCACATGCTGAGGTAGCACGGTGGAAAATAGGGAACAGCAGCAAAAAGATACAAATGTAATCCCTGAAATCCACAAAGATCTGTACAGCTTGAGATAGAAAACATACTGTAAAAATAAAGTGAAGAAAAGGCCTTCTTCATTAACAGACAAGTTAAATTCTATAACTGAATCATAAATGTGAAGTCCAACATCTCAAGACAGTAAACTGCTTTTATACAAAGCAGCAGAAGAGGAATTTGCGATCAATACATTAAAAGTCAATGAAACACTTGCACGCGCTGAGCGCGCGGTCCTCTTCTTCTTCAAATATAGTGTCAATGTATTTTAAAATAAAATGTACATATATGGCTCCATGTGTTTAAAAAAAAATCCTACTTACACCTCTCTTTATCGGCGTTTTCTTTTCTTCAACCCATTTTCACGGGAAGATTTCAGTGCATCTCTGAGCGCTCCGCTTTCTTTGTAAAATCTTCCCGTCTTGTTAGTTTATTTTAACCTCGACGTCCGTCGAGTTTGAAAAACAACGTCGTTTAAGACTTAAGGCATTTGTCTTTTCTCTCATACAACAGACTTTTCAAAGACGTAAATCTAAGAGGTGGACCACCTGCGCTAAAGTTCCGCGTTCTTCTGTATTTCCCGAAGTAACCGACGCTTGGTCACTTGACGCGCGCTGATGGTTTTGAAGATGATCTCGCGGATGCTCAGGTTCGTGAGCGCGTTTCTCACCTGACAGATCCAATAGCAACTGGAAGGCAGAGATGCGTTAAACTAGTCTTTCCTGCGCTCGTCACACAGTCAACCCACGCAAGATCTTTTCAGTATTCCAGAGAGAGAGAGAGAGAGAGAGAGAGAGAGAGAGATTTCAACAAATGAAGCTCGAATCATACAAACATATTAGGCCTGCATATGTAATATAATCATTTAAATAGCCTTACAAAATTACCATAGTAACAATATCTCTAACAAAAATATCATAGTTATTGTCAAAACGAGAATTTTAAGAGATTTTACGTAATGTTTAATAGAACAAAACCTTGTCTTTGCTGGAAAATCCAGTTCGAACTGGTAGATTTTCTTTTCTTTTTTTCTGTTTTTGAATATGGTAGCTAGTTCTAGCTGGTCAATAGCCTTTCAGCTGGTTGACCAGCTACAATGTTCCAAAACCAGTTTCACCACAAGATGGTATGACCTGGTTACAAGTTTAGACCAGCTAAATCCTGTTCTAAAACAAAGCTACCATCTTAAACTGGATTTTCCACCTGGAATAATCATTAATATTTTGACATGATAATTGTTATCAGGGAAAAAATATACTTAAAAAAAACAAGGCAATAAAATCAAAGACTTTTGTTGGCTTCAGTTTAGAAAGTGATGCTACAAAATGTTAGTTAATTGCACTTATTAATTGACCACTAATAATGAACAGTCTGAAAAGAACTGTATTAATAATGGAAATGCATGTTTGAGCTGTTTTAACTGAAAGCAACTTGTACTGATATACCTTAAAATATGTCAGTGCCATTGTTTTGACTCAAAATGCACACCAATAAGTTTTTTTTGTTTTGTTTTTTTCCTAGTGAACATTTATAAAAGCAACTTAAATGCCCTAATTGAACTAAGGCCTGATCCTGGCTTAGTCTAAGCACTGTCTGTGAAACCAGGCCTTTATTTTTTAAGGTGTCCTTGTAATTATACATTTAAGTACTGAGCAATATTAAATAACAACATACATTTACTACATGGTTAGGAATAGGTCTTGTTTTAGGGTTATTTGCATGTAATTATGCATAATTTACTGTTGTTACATTAAGCACATGTAACATAACAAGGATACTGTAAAATAAGTGTTAACTTTTTATTTCAATTTCAAAAACATTAACAAAAAGTATCTAATAATATCTGATAAATGAATAAATAATACATAATTATTACATTTTGGTTGTTGTCTCAAATACTATAGTTATTGCCATATAGTTATTTTTATATTCTTGTTATGAAGTGCTTTTCAATACACTTTGCTGTCATCTACTGCTCAGGGTAAAAATTACATCCACATGGAGCACACACACACACACACACACACACACACAAATAAAACAAACAAGAAAAAGCACTCCAGTCCACAACTGATCTCAGGTAGATACATTAATGTTTATTATAACTCTTATATATATAATTTGTTACCTGCATTTGGGTTACAATAGATTATAACAATATAATCATAATAGAAACATAATATTATATGTATATATAATTATAATAATATATTTATATTTATATATTTACAATCAATACATATGGCCATAGACATTAGTATGGACATAAAGACAATGTGAGACTCTAAAATGGACCCTTCGGATTCAACATGTAATAAATATAGTGGCGTAGGACTCGTTAGTGAAAGCTTATGTGGCATTGGCTCATACTCTGAATATTATGATATGTTTAAAGAGGCATGGACCACCAACACCAGACTGACTTCACCTTGATCCCAGACCTGCTGGGCTGCACAGAATACACTGCTGTACCAATGATCTAAAATGGCAACATCTTATGCATAGTTTAAATGTGCGTACAAGTTCTGCTAGAGAGTATGACACACAGAATGAACAATATTGGGTGATATTTGGGTTTGATGATTAGAAACTTAAAGAACAGCAAACAATGAATCAAGGAAAACAATTGAGAAGTAGTAGGCACAGTTCTTAGGTTAAATGCTAAAATATCATCAGCATATCTACAGTTAACAAGAGCATAATACAGTCAACCTCTCTCACGTTTACTAGCAAGCTTTCACCAATAAAGATAAAGAGAAAGACCCTGGTGCATTAAACTAAAGAGGTTTTGCAGGCTTGGCACAATGCCACTCAATATTGCATCCAACTTATATTTTCAGTACAAATGTTCAGCACAATAGTTCTTTTTGGGTTGCCAAGAGCACAAAGAGGACCGTTTCATAAAGCATTTCTTTGTTCTTTCTATTAATTACTCTTTATATTTCAAATAAATACAGATACTTCATATGATATTCATATAAACTGTATATTCTCTTTACAGAAGTTTAGGGATCTTTGTATTTGTGTTAATCATACTTTAATAGCTGCAGGAAATGTGTCAATATATAATCACTATATAATTTTTCTTGTAAATGGCATCAAAGAAAAACTCAGAAGGAAAACCTTTAAAAATATGAATCATATTTAGCTTACTTAATAGAGATTTCTGAGGTCACAGAGACCAAGGACAGCAGAAGAGTCTTTACAAAGGCAACAGGGCCATTTTGAGGGTGTATATGGGGCTTAATAAAAAATAAAATAAAAATACAGTTTATATATCTGCTTCCTGAGATGTCAGAGACCCAGAGGGCACAAGATGAATGTAATAATAATAATTTATGTATAAATGCATGAATAACAAAACATAAATGTAATTATTTTAATGGTTTCAGGGGGGAACTCTTGGAGTGTGACAAATATGGCCCCTTAATAGTTTAAGTTTATGTTTACACACCATTCACAAGAATGCTAAATTACACAATCATCCTTAAAATGCAGTTTAGCAGAGAACTTAATGATTATTTGAAGGGGAAAAAAGCTTAGCAGTGTTGCACAAATTGTTTAAAGTTAATGTTTTGAACATGAAATCTTGGGTTGTTCAAAAGTTTGGGGTCTAAGTTTTTTTTTGTAAGAAGTCTCTTGTGCTCGATAAGGCTGCATTTGATCAAAAATACAGTAAAAACAGACATATTGTGAAATATATTTACAAGTTTTCTATTTTAATGTATTTTTGAACTTATTCCTGTGATTCTAATATGCTGATTTGCTGCTCAAGAAACATTTCTTATTATTATCAATGTTGAAAACAGTTTAATACTTTTGTGGAAAGAGTGATACATTTCTTTCCACATTCTTTGATTAGTAGAAATTTCAAAAGATCAGCATTTATTTCAAAAAGATTTATGTCAAAGTGTCAAAACAAACAAACAAAAAAACAAACAAAAAAAAACTACTGACCCCAAACTTTTGAAAGATAGTGTGTAATCATCATTCAATATTTGCTCTGTAGAAATGTAATCATATCATCTTTTCATGGTTTATATGGAGTATTGTTAAAGATTAAAGAGAGTTCACACAGTGGTACTGAAGAGAAAAACAGCTGTGATAAGGGTAAGAAGTGGACTCGAGCTACGGTGAAGGATAATGAGGATATTTGGCCCTAAGCATGATCATTTTGCTGTTTACAAAGTCAAAATACTGTACAAACAGTCTGGCAGAAAAGTAAAAGATGTTGTGTTGATCACAGCAGACCTTCTTTGCGGAGGACAGAGTGGAAGAGAAGAAGAGAGATAGGCTTGAGAGAGCAAACTGGAGTGGGAGTGTTCAAAAATTGCTTAAATAAGCAGAGGAAAAAAGTGGTATAGCAAAACTCATCATCATCAAAAAGTTGTCTTTCTATGTTCTGGATAGTTGTGCACTAAACTACTTATACTTTAAACTTGGCAACTTACCACTGTGTACTATGAATATTGCTGGCACTAAATATTTTTAAAAAATGAATAAATGTAAATGTTTGTAAACTGCTTAGTGGCCATATCGAAAGAAGAACATAACAGCTTTACTAAATTTATAGTAAAAAATTAATCCGTGCATGTTTAGTTTAAAAAAAAAAAAAAAAGTTTTAGACCTCGTAATTTTTATTTAAAATGTCATAACTCGATCTTCCAGTAAAACAATAGACTTCTCTCTGCTGACGTATGGATCATTTAGAGCACTTAAACCTCACTGCTTTCTTTTAATGGACTGCAAGCTTGCATTCAGATCTGACTCCATCCAATCAACAATGGTTAAACAGAACCAAGTCTCTGGCCTTCATTTTTTCCTTTTCAATAATCCATTTAACTCAGATGTACGTCGCAATATGGAAAAAAAAAACCCATCTGTTTCACTTCAGTTTCAACTTTAAACCTAAGTATGAGCAACAGTACAAAAGATTATAAATCATGTTTCTGTTCCTCTACCTTTCCCTACCATTCGTATCCTATCAGCCTCTCTAATGATTCTCTGTGAGCTGGGTTTTAGCCAGGGGCCTGGAAGTGGAGGCCCCGGGGCCCTTTGTGTGGTTTTTGGGATATGCATTTCATTCAGATACACAGAGAGATCAGAAATACTGGCTGCAGAAATGCTACACTCAGAGACACTGGCTCCTGACTCGGACTCTGCATAGTCGGATGGCTCAGATGTGAGGAAAGCAAAGGGGGTCTGATTGAGCTCAGCGTCCCCTGCCAGCCTTTCCGATGAGAGGCCAGATAAGGGTCGAAGTGTGCGGGGCTGAATGTCTGAAGGTAGCACACGGACGCCCATAGAACGCAGGCGCTTATGGAAACTCGTTTCTTGCTCTCCATTCAATTCATCTGGAATCTCTCCTTCAGTTTTTTTGTACAGCTCCCACTCAAGCGTTTCCTTATTCGTCATACTCTCATTTTCTCTTTCCCATTCCCTGACGTTCTCTAATTTCCTCTCCTCCCTCTCCCATTCTTTGTCTTTCAGCCTTTCTCTCTCTCTTGTCCACTCTTGTTCTGTGTCTCTCTCCCACTCATCCTCCTCCTCCTCATCTTCCTCCCACTGCAGTTTAGGCTCAGGAAGTCTCTGGTTATTGATGGTTTGTGTGTTCTTGCTCTCGTCTCCTTCACATTTTCTCTCCACCCGTCTCACTCTCTCCTCGCTCTTGCTCCATCCTGATCTGTCTTCCCTTTTGTCATTACCTTTTTCCTTCTTTCTTCCATTTCTTTCAACACTTCTCCCCAAGTTTTCTTCACTATGTCCTCTTAGTGTGTTTCTAGGCAAGCTCTGTGACCTTTTGTCTCTCGACCTTTGCCCCCTGCCCTGACTGCTGCCCTCGAGACTGTTAGGGCTCTCGTGGTCTCCTCCGTCACTTCCATTCTCCCTTTGCACTCTCCGCCCTCTGTTGGTCTTCCCTGGTTTTTGAACGCTGGATGTGGCATCCTGTTGAGCACGGCGACGGCCTACTGAAGCCAAACCCGACTGCAGGGCCTGGGGTGAGGAGGAGACGGCTGTGACGTGATCAGGGTCTGAGAGTGAAAGCGCGGGAGATGGATAATGGTGGAGAGAAAAGAGGAAAAATGTATAATTTACTCACTTGATTATGTAATATTATTACATTATTGGAACAAACATTGTTGCAAAGAGTTCAGTGCTTCAGATTTTAGAATGCAAGACAGGATTTGTGTGGGAAAATATTTCAGTAACTCTTGTTCAAGTAAAATGGAAAGTCAATTACGGTTTAGACAGTTATGAAAACCAATCACATCCAATGTTCCAGAGTACTTCAAGTGTTTCACTCGGGTCTTTTGTCACCCTCTTCAGTGAGGACTTTGAGGTCATTCTGAATGCCATGTGCTTCATATTTAAAGCTCTGGGTGACTCATTAAAACTAAAAGCTAAGAAGCTTTGAAATGCAAAAGAGTCTGTTTGATATGCTAATAATGAACCACTTAATTATATTCAATAAATTATGACATAACTCTACAGTAAAAAAATACAACAAAAACCAAATAATGTGTACAATTAAAATCAAATCAAATAATAAGGGCTGTCAAGTTAACATCACTCTTAAAAATACAGATTCCAAATACTGATTACTGAAAATACTGATTCCAAAAGGGGGCAGATTCTTAAACACCTCTGATTGGCCATTGTGTTCACGTACTCAAGAGATATGTCTGTGATTGGCTACAAAGATCATCGCTTCAAAAACATGTTGTAAATATACATCTTTGATGCTCGTCACCGATCGCTTACACAGATACACAAGGGGGCATTTGAAAGCATGCGTCTATGAGCAGATGAACTCAGTGCAGGCTTCCTTGTTTACGTCTGAATGCCGGCACATTATTGGCCGGATCCTGTGTCAGCATCACATGCATGCATCATGCTGCTCACGTGTTCAGCTTCGGCCAATAATGAGCCGGCATTCGGACGTAAACAAGGAAGCCTGCACTGAGTTCACTACGTATGCCAACGGTTCAAATAGTTAAATAAAGTTGTTATTTTTGTTTTGTTTTTGCACACAAAAAGTATTCTCGTAGCTTCATAACATTAAGGTTGAACCACTGTAGTCATGTTGACTATTTTAACCATGTTTTTAACAACCCTTCTGGATGTCAAAAGGTGCAATGTCTTTCAGATTTCATCAAAAATCTCTTAATTTGTGTTCCGAAGATGAACGAAGGTCTTACAGGTGTGGAAGAGTAAGGGGAGAGTAATAAATGATAGAAATTTCATTTTTGGGTGAACTAACCCTTCAAAGAACAATTTTTCTTAGTGTGAAGAACAACCTTAAAAAAAAAAAACAAAGAAACTTTCCATGATAAAGAACCTTTTGTGCAATGGAAAGATTCCATGGAAGTTAAAGGTTCATTGAATTAGGGTTGTCAAAAGAACTGATTTCGGTGCCAAGTCGGTACTGAAATTTCAAAAATGTGACGATACCAGCATTTCCCCCTAGCATTTTGAGCACTGTTGAGTGGATTCTTAAACACTTCTGATTGGCCGTTGTGTTCACACACTCAACAGATATGTCTGTGATTGCTACAAATATCATCGCTTCAAAAACATGCTGTAAATAGTCATCTTTGATGCTCGTCACCGATTGCTTTCACAGATACACACGGGAGCGTTTAAAAGCAAGCGTCTCTAATATATCTACTGATAGACGAATAAGCGCTCAAGTCTTTTGACAACCCTACATGTAATTATCAATGCCAATAAAGAACCTTTATTTTTAAGAGTGATGTTAATGTTTTTAAATATTTTTAGTGTCCTTGATATTCATGTGGTTTCCTGCAGTTTAGTTCACTTTCTTAACACTTGTCGGAATAGTGAGAATCTTAGCAGAACAATTTCATAACCAAAATGTCTAATATAATTGGCTAATGTAATAACAAGCTGACAAATTTTTTTAATGACTGTTCCAAATTAGATGATTTAAACAATAGTGAAGCCATTTGCAGTCTTTGTGTGGCAGAACTGAATTATCATTCCAGATAAAAAGGAATGAAATAAAAGCACAACACACCATCAATGGTTGAAATGGTAATGAGAGGGCCAGCTAAGGGCTTCTGCAGAGTCAAAAGACATCTCTGTAACGTATTTTATTTTCTCTCATTAAAGAAGTAGCTGAATGCACTGGGAATGAATGGACAACATTTTGAAAAAAAAAAAAACTGCAATAATGAAATTAACACATTTAATCATGCCCCCTGAGCCATAAATTCTGTAATGAGAAATTTTCTGAAGCTTGAAATACCCTCTGAATGCTATGCATGTTTCGCATGCTTTGTCTGTCAAAATAATGTAATGTCTCTTAATTAAGTTCATTTGGTTGGTCTATAAGCATATCATTAATTTGATTATTGAAATTTAAATGACTGACAGCCATATGATATGAAAAATATAATGTAATCAATTTAAATTTTTTACTGACAGCCTTTAAAATAATAAGTTAATTAGCGTCATCTGGAATTACCAACAAACATTACAGCTGTTTTTTAACCATTACCTCTTCTGTCATACTGCATCACAAACAGGTTGACATCACAGTGACTCTTGGTGTATTATCAACATATGACAGGGAGACCGGGAAACACGGTCAAAGACAATTAGACGACAGAGAAATATGAGAGAGATGTAGAGAAACAGTAAAATGGAGAACTAACAGGAACAGCTACCAACCGCGTATTTTCTGTCCTTCCAATCACATAGAAACATGGTTCGCCCAGCTTGGAGTTGGTCATACAGAGAGAGAGACTGGAGAGCTCCACTATAGGAGGAGGAAAAGAGACAGGGAAAGCCGGAAGAATGAAAACAAGGAGTTAAGGGAGGTGGGGAGGTAGAAAAGTTTCCCACATGGAAGTTAGAAGGAGAGTAAAAAAAAAAAATCATAGGAAATAAAGACAATGAAAGATCAAAGATAAAAATCAAAAGAAAGCAATGAGATAAAAATAAGAATGAAGGGCAAATCAAATGAGATGACCCAAAATTAAAAGCAAATTAGTAGACGTGAGTGTAAATAATGTGATAAAAGACACAAATAATGAAAGAGGACAATAATGAATTATAAAAATATGAAACCAGGGACAATAGAAAAAGGGAAAAGTCCAAATAAGAAAGCAGAGAACAGCTGTTAGTAAGCTAATAGAGGAATATATTTTCATAAGAAGACAAAGACTGTTGTATAAAAACTATTGACAAATATAGTGTCTGTATAACAGTAACAGTGACATATCTACTTTTGACCACACCATTCATTAGAGCTTTTAACTTTTGAAATAGTTAACCCTGAGTCATTTTAAACCCCGGGTAAATGTAATCCTGGGTTATCTTGATTCACGTTTCACCCTGCTCATAATTTACCAAGGGTTAATAATTAATCCTGGGTATTCATGAATTGATGTTTCACACTGTACATTCCTAAACCCTGGGTTAACTTTATTATTTGCATATTTTGCTGTAGCATTGCGTATCTTCACATTATATAATATATATAATATATAATAATATATAAATTGATGTTTCACAGTGTACATTCCTAAATTCAGGGTTAACTTTATTATTGGGTATCTTCATATTATATATTGTAGACTGCTATCAAATTTGTCCTGAATGGACTTTTCAGACTATAACAGTAAAAATGAAACAGTCTCTTCTTCAATCCAATTGTTGAATTTTCTGTCACAATATGACATTTGTCCCTTCAATTTTGTCTGCTCCCCTGTTTATATCCAACATGCGGTGTTTCCATGACTGCCTAAATCATGTGAATATGAGCCCCACAACTGGTTGTAACATTCTAACACCGCATTGTTTGGCACCTCAATGTGGGGTTAACACCACTAAAAAAAGTGTGAAATGTTCCTTTACCCGGGGTTAAAACAGGGTTTAGAACGACGATAAACTAGGGTCAAGCACAGTGTGAAAAGTCCTATTGAATTCTACACATACTATATGAAAGTCTACATCTAAAAAATAATTTTTATTGTGAATAATTATCAGTAATATATTTAATTATTTATTGAACATTGGTCTATTTTATAAATTTGCTTTAGCTGTTTGATAAAAAGCAATAAAGAAGCCACAGACGGCTTTGCAATAGTGATTTTACCATGGTTAAGGGGATTTTATGTTAACAATGGCCCTTTCCCACAGTTAAACCAGCCTCTCATGGCTAATTGCTTTGTACATAATCATATTATGTTATTTGATATCTGGTGACTCCATGATCCTAATAGCAATGTGAATATGACCATCATGTTTTAGATTATGTATGATAATATTAGGGTGATGTTCAGCTGACTTCTGACCTGCTGTCTTACCGTAGTCAGGGACGTATCCATTTCCTCTTTTAAACACGAGGTGTATCCTGCTTCCTCCGGTCCGGATCTGCTCCACAGCCTGACTGTGAGTCATTCCAGTTGTACTGTCTCCATTGATCTCCACCAGCTGATCGCTCACCTACAGCATACACAATTACAACAGATATGAGCCACAATTGTGATTTATACACTTTTTTTCAACACAGTGAATAAACATCAATATTCATAAAAGCACTATACGCCTTAGATTATAGGACATAAGTGGAATTAAATATAACTAAGAAACTATTTTGACAATATTTTTTTAATTTGTGATGTTTGCTAAGGCATTTTTCAAAGCAATCAGACTGACAGTAAACTATTTTCAGCATCGATAATAATAATTAAAAAATCAAATAAGTATATTAGAATGATTTCTGAAGTATCATGGGACACTGGAGACTGATGGACTAATGATGCTGAAAATTCAGCTTTGTCATCACAGGAATAATTTACATTTTAAAATGTATTTCAATAGAAAACAGTTATTTTAAGTTACAATAATATCTCACAATACTATTGTTTTTACTGTATTTTTGATCAAATATGGTCATCATAAGAGACGTTTTTCAAAAACATTAAATAAATCTTAATGACCCCATACTTTTAAACGGTAGTGTATTATAAAATAGTAGTGTATTATAAAATGGCTGAAAATGTATGCTGCATTAAACTTGCTGTCCCCAAAAAGCAACATTTAACACACACACAAAGCCTCTAACACACACACACACATTTTATCTAGATCAAAGCCACACAAATTGGCACCTGAATTTTGTGGCTGCGTGAGGCCGGTCCTCCCTCCATCAGTCCCAGCACATAGAGGCCCATGTTATATTCACTTCCTCCTCTCAGACTAAAGCCGAATCCAGTCGGCCCCCTCTCCAGTTCCACACTGTAGTACCGTGTGGCGTCCTGCTTTGTGTTTCAAAGTGAAAAAAAAAGAGGGGGAGTTATTATTCGTCTTTTTTTTTTTTTTTTGTGACACAGCTTAAAAGGCATTGTAAGGTGAAGGTTTTGCTCACCTTTGGTTTTGACCTGTGAGATTTCCTGTTTTTATAATCATCATTATCTGCTCGCTCTGAGGAATCTGATTGAAGAAAGGTGTTAGGTTACAATTTTGTTTAAAAAATTACAAAACAAAAAATTATTGTGTACAGGTCCTTCTCAAAAAATTAGCATATTGTGATAAAAGTTCATTATTTTCCATAATGTAATGATAAAAATTAAACTTTCATATATTTTAGATTCATTGCACACCAACTGAAATATTTCAGGTCTTTTATTGTTTTAATACTGATGATTTTGGCATACAGCTCATGAAAACCCAAAATTCCTATCTCAAAAAGTTTGCATATTTCATCCGACCAATAAAAGTAAAGTGTTTTTAATACAAAAAAAGTAAACCTTCAAATAATTATGTTCAGTTATGCACTCAATACTTGGTCGGGAATCCTTTTGCAGAAATGACTGCTTCAATGCGGCGTGGCATGGAGGCAATCAGCCTGTGGCACTGCTGAGGTGTTATGGAGGCCCAGGATGCTTCGATAGCGGCCTTAAGCTCATCCAGAGTGTTGGGTCTTGCGTCTCTCAACTTTCTCTTCACAATATCCCACAGATTCTCTATGGGGTTCAGGTCAGGAGAGTTGGCAGGCCAATTGAGCACAGTAATACCATGGTCAGTAAACCATTTACCAGTGGTTTTGGCACTGTGAGCAGGTGCCAGGTCGTGCTGAAAAACGAAATCTTCATCTCCATAAAGCTTTTCAGCAGATGGAAGCATGAAGTGCTCCAAAATCTCCTGATAGCTAGCTGCATTGACCCTGCCCTTGATAAAACACAGTGGACCAACACCAGCAGCTGACATGGCACCCCAGACCATCACTGACTGTGGGAACTTGACACTGGACTTCAGGCATTTTGGCATTTCCTTCTCCCCAGTCTTCCTCCAGACTCTGGCACCTTGATTTCCGAATGACTTTGGACCACTGAGCAACAGTCCAGTGCTGCTTCTCTGTAGCCCAGGTCAGGCGCTTCTGCCGCTGTTTCTGGTTCAAAAGTGGCTTGACCTGGGGAATGCGGCACCTGTAGCCCATTTCCTGCACACGCCTGTGCACGGTGGCTCTGGATGTTTCTACTCCAGACTCAGTCCACTGCTTCCGCAGGTCCCCCAAGGTCTGGAATCGGTCCTTCTCCACAATCTTCCTCAGGGTCCGGTCACCTCTTCTCGTTGTGCAGCGTTTTTTGCCACACTTTTTCCTTCCCACAGACTTCCCACTGAGGTGCCTTGATACAGCACTCTGGGAACAGCCTATTCGTTCAGAAATTTCTTTCTGTGTCTTACCCTCTCGCTTGAGGGTGTCAATGATGGCCTTCTGGACAGCAGTCAGGTCGGCAGTCTTACCCATGATTGCGGTTTTGAGTAATGAACCAGGCTGGGAGTTTTTAAAAGCCTCAGGAATCTTTTGCAGGTGTTTAGAGTTAATTAGTTGATTCAGATGATTAGGTTAATAGCTCGTTTAGAGAACCTTTTCATGATATGCTAATTTTTTGAGATAGGAATTTTGGGTTTTCATGAGCTGTATGCCAAAATCATCAGTATTAAAACAATAAAAGACCTGAAATATTTCAGTTGGTGTGCAATGAATCTAAAATATATGAAAGTTTAATTTTTATCAATACATTATGGAAAATAATGAACTTTATCACAATATGCTAATTTTTTGAGAAGGACCTGTATATACACATATATATCTGTCATGACAACTCTCTGAGTGTTTGGCATGATAATGGATATGAAAATGTTTGGTCTTGGCAGAATAGATCTGCTGCAGAGCAAGTACAGGACTTGCTACTGCTAATATATCTACAGACAATGCTGTTGTACAATATAGCATACATAAATTACCCTTATCAGATCAATACAGGTGGAGCTGGGGAAAGTGGAGGATTTCTAAAAGCGCGCAGCAAGCTGCTACAGCAAACACTGACCAATTATTTAAAAGTTTAGCAGCAAGCTCATTGGCTGCTGATACAGCAGGTACCAACCAATCAGCTGTGCCCTATTGAGAACAATGTGATTGCAAGCAGATTGAGTTAAGGACCTATTAGCCTGCACCATCTAGAGATTCATGACAAATATAATAGTAGGCTAATAGTCATTATGTAATGTAAACAATGAAACAACAAATGCAAGTATAGGATTGTGTAATAAGAGAAAATAAATAAATAAAGAGCACATTTATGTTCTACTTTTTGCCTGTTTTTCTTCCACTGTTTTATAGGAGAAGGTATGGGAGTTTTTGTTATAATGTTATCTATTGCTAATTTAAAATATTTATGACACCATTTATTTAATAAAGTAAAAAGATCAGTCCAGGTGTATGAAATAATCCACGTACGAGCGCTGGAGCGGGGTACGATGGTCAAGCGGAGTGTGTTTCCAGCTCTCCTCAGGATCTGAGCCAGCTCTCTGTGAGGTAAATTCACCACTGATCTCCCATCCACCGCCTCCAGACGATCTCCAGGCCTGATCTGACCGCTGCGAGCCGCCGGGCTGCCTCTGCGTACTGTCACAAACCTGTGAGGCAGCAGAGATGCTGCTGCAGAAGAAAAAGAGATCAATGCAATTAATTAAGAGTCCTGCTTGCCTCTGCAAAACCCGACAACACAATATCAGGGTGTTTAGGGTGTAGAGCATTGTTATGCGTTACTACGGTGTTTTAGGAAGTTACTAGGGAGTTCTACATGGCTGCTAGGGCACTGCTTAGTAGTTTCTTACTGGCACTGATCTGAGAGAATCAATAATTATACCTCTGATAGACTGTCATTTCATTGGGCAAAGCAGAGTATGTATGAGTCAGACTGAAAGAGAAAAGAACGAGCAGAAACTGAAGATCTTCAGAAAATTTTGTTTTTGTGATGTTAAAAGCTGGATGGAGGAAAATGTTCTTAAACTGACCAACTCTAAAACTGAAGTGTTAATTTTTTGGTCCATTCGAACATACCAATTTTTTCAGCTTAAGCCGAGGACACACTTAAAGCTGCAGTCCGGCATTTTTCCTCTTTGTCGCCATCTCTGTTTGAAACCTGCAACTGCAGTCAAATGCGGAATTGTTATCGTTACGTGCGTTGTACCTCGGCACGGCTCCTCAGCGCAGATGAATCTATTGTTTGCTGTCAGTCACCGCACCGGTGTGGATACTGCACTTCAGAATCACAGATTCTACGTCTTGAAAGTATGACCAATATAAGAATTTTCACCAGAAAATGTCATCTGAACAAGTAAGTAACATTTCTGCCACTTTTGTTCTGACCAACTGAGCATTAGGCGTACAATAAATTGTGCTGCCAATGATGATTAAATCTAACGATCGCTTAGCCTGGATTATTATTACTGCGCTACAAATTATTATTACTGTTATACTTTGTTCTCAAATTGTTAACAACATCAGCATTCTGTAACCACTTTGCCGTCTGAAGTCTTTTGCTTTTGACTACGGGTGAATCTCCAGTTGTCACTGATGATTGTCAATGTCAGATTGACATTTAATTATTCCAGCTGCTGTGAGAACAGGCTATAAATGATCCGCAACAAGCAGCATCCTCACATGATAAAGCCGACTAGCCTGGACTCCTTTTTTCTGTTTACAGACGTGACGTAATGATGCAAAGACGAACTGCTGCATGCTCAAATTTCCCCCGGAAATCCACCAGGTCGCTCTTATTATAAAACATTATAACAAGCTTACCGTTGTGAATCGAGCTAAGATAATGAGATAGTTTTGAACACTGGCTGGATATGTACTATTTATATGCGGCCAGACTGTTAACAGGCACTAGAAAGAGGGAAAGTATAACACCTGTTTTGGCTAGTTTGCTCTGGCTCCCCATTGAGTACAGAATCCAGTTTAAGGTTTTATTGTTTGTTTACAAGTCCTTGAATGGTTTGGCACCACACTATTTATCTGATCTTCTTTTTTACCATCAGACCAATAGGTCCTTAAGGTCATCTAATACCCTGTTGCTGTCTGTACGGACTTACTTAAAACTTAAGTGGGATTGTGTATTTTCGGTGGCAGCACCTCAGTTGTGGAATAGCTTGCCTTCGTACCTAAAATCTTCCCCTCTGTGTGGTTTTTAAATCTTTGCTTAAAGCGCATCTCTTTACAATGGCTTATGGGTTAGAGTTCTGCCACTGTTGAGAATGAAGGGATTGTTTGTATAATTTATTGTTATGTGTAATTTTATCGTTCTGTAATTTTGTCACTGTTTTGTTAATAATTATTTTGTGTTATACCTGTTTTTATTATCATTATTGTAGTTTACTTGCTTTGGTCAGCTTTGCAGATAATAAATATGTTATATAAATTAAACTAAACTGAACTAAAATCATATTGCATTATTTAAATACATATCCCCTGTGTGTACAATGAACATGCACAGTTACCAAAGACTTACAGAAAAACACACATAGTTAAGAATAAAGATGGATTATCTAGAGGAAAGCAGATAAAGAAACCTCTGTGGAGATTTCTCTCTCAGGAGAGGAATGGGAGAGATGATGGATGGAGGGTTGAAAGAGTAAAGTGGGAGGGAATCAAATGGGACAGAGAGAAAGATTGCGAGAGAAAGATATAGGGAAATTATTCATCAGTGTGGCAGGAAAAAAGTTACTCTCTCTCGCTCAATGTCAAACTCTTTCCAGGGTGGCTTTTAAAGGCATCTATCATTAATACACGTCTGAATCAGAGATTCTGTAGCTGCTAGATCCTCAGAAAATCACACTGAATGTCACCTACAGAAGCATGTGACCTTTAAATCCTTACAGTCATTAAAATCACAGTCATCGTTTCATTGAAGGCGCTGATATGATGTTAGGGATTACAGACAGATAAGAGATTACAGACATCTGAACTGGAGCTAAAATACAGAAATGAGACATTTTGCAGAAAAAATAACAGTCTTTTTTAATGTCATTGTAGGGGTTTAATTATTCACATGAGATAAATGCTATCAAATTTTGAATAAAATATAAATATTTGGCAAATACTGAAATTTATAATTTAATTTATAATTTTTATACCAGCATGTCGACTGTAACTATAAATCTATACTAATTTCAAAGCTCTAAATCTTTTACATGCTTCAAGTGAAATCTTGAAGACATTTTTTTTTTTTACATTCTTTAAATAAAACATTATGTTGTACATCAGAAAAT